>BLSH010045487.1:108539-121944 GCA_018402905.1 Glandirana rugosa | reverse complement strand
GGAGGGGGGAGAGAGAGGGGGGAGAGGGGGGAGAGAGGGGGGAGAGAGAGGGGGGAGAGAGGGGGAGATAGAAAGAGGAGAGAGGCACCCCCACATCAGAGTACTCACTGAAAAGCAGGAGGGATTGGATGGATGGATTGATGAGACTTCATCTTTCTTCACATGGGCTGGGCTGTACTCTTGAATCTTCCCGCCCACATCTCCTTCTCTTACAGAGCACTGCCTGTCGGGGAGTGTGGGCGGGGCAGACACAGCAGGAGAGGAGAAAGCAGCTGCAGCTGTCCCCTGACTGGCTGTGCGGGCTGCAGGGGGAGGGGTCAGCACTCACTGCTCGCTCTGATGAGCTCAGCTGCTGAGCGTCTCTCTCTCTCTCTGTGATCCGGAGCGCTCAGTGAGCTTCGCTCCGATCACACTGTTCCCTTCCCACTCGCAGCCTGTTTTCATGATATCAATAAAGTAAACACAGAGTCTGTGCTCAGCTGACGTGATTATTATCAGATGCGGCTCTTTAATAAGACAAATTAGGCGGCCGCGAGGCCCCTGTGGGTGCGAGGCCTAAGGCGACCGCCTAATTTGCCTAATTAAAGAGCCGCCTCTGAGTCAGGGGCTTGAACAGAGACGAGAAGTTATGAATAAACTTCCGATAATAATTGGCAAAGCCAAGTTGGGGCCACTGTAGAACTGCCGATAGCTTCTCTGGGTTCATTGATACAACACCACACATTGCTGCAACATATATCTCGGAGGACATCGTTGATGAATTCCTGAAAAACTGCCGGAGCGTTGCAAAGACCAAACGGCATTACAAGGTATTCATAATGGCCTGTCCACTCATCGCCCTCCTTGATCCTCATGAGATTGTATGCCCCTCTGAGATCAAGCTTCGTGAAAACTGTTGCTCCCTTGAGGCATTCAAATAACTCTGTAATCAATGGAATCAGATAAGCATTCTTAATCGTGAAACAATTGAGACCCCTATAATCTATACAAGTTCTCAATTCGCCACTCTTTTTCACAAAGAAGAAGCCAGCACCAGCAGGAGACGAGGATTTGCGGATGAACCCTCTAGAAAGTGCGTCTGCAACATACTCCTCCATGGCTTTATCCTCCGAGACAGACAAAGGGTAAACCCGGCTACGAGGGGGTATGGCATAAGGTTGAAGGTCAATTGTGCAATCATATGACCGGTGGGGAGGCAAAATACCGGCTTGACCTTTGTCAAAGACATCGCTAAATTTGTGGTATTCCTCCGGCAGGGAGGAGAGTGAAGAGGTACACAAGACCTTAGCCACTTTCTGAAAACATCTTACTGCATTGTGGCGACCAGGAAAGAACCTCAGCACAAAGCCAAGCAAGAGGGGTTGTGCTTCTGTAACCAAGGATAACCAATAACCACCGGAAAATGAGGAGAGGAAATGACTTGGAATTGGATTATCTCATGGTGAAGAACCCATACAGCCATGGTCAACAGAGCAGCCTTATGTCACCTGGGCAGGCTGTAGAGGTCTCTCATCAATAGCCTCAATGGCAAATGGAGTAGCCCAAAGCTGCAGCGGGATCGAGTACTTAGACACAAAGGCACTATCTATGAACAGGCCTGCAGCCCCAGAGTCTATCTCGATGGACTCAGACCAAGAAAGGGTAATCCTTCTGGATAACTGGGGACGAAACAACACCACCTAAGGTCTGTTCCCTACAGGACATTAGGTGCAAGCGTTCCCCCGATGGGTAGGACAAGACTTCAAAAAGTGACCCGCCTGGCCACATTAAAGGCACAATCTCTCCCTCCTCCTAAAGGCTCTCTCATCCACAGAGACGTGTGAAGCCCAACTGCATGGGTTCTACCTCACTGATAGGCTTGGAAGCAGGAGGTATGGGAGGTGAGGGAGGCACGGGTGGAACTACAAAGCTTGGGTCCAAACATGCAGGAGGCTTCTGTAAGCGTTCCTTAAAGGAAGTTCTCTCTCGGAGTCTGGAGTCAATGAGGATGGCAAACGTGATCAACCTCTCCAGCTCAGTGGGTATGTCTCGGGCTGCTATCTCATCTTTGATGTTATCCGAGAGACCATGAGAAAAACAGCCACGAGAGCCTCATTGTTCCAAGCAACCTTTGCTGCTAGAGTACAGAATTCAATGGTGTAATCGGCAACTGTTCTCGTACCCTGCTTGATGGACATGAGGTTTTTGGCAATGGTAGTGGAGTGTGCAGGAATGTCAAATACCCTTTTAAAGGAGGCCACGAACTCTGGGTAACTCTGGACAATAGGTTTTTGCGTCTCCCATAGAGCGTTTGCCCAGGCCAAGGCTCTTTTAGAAAGCAAAAAAATCACAAAGCCTACTTTGCTTCTGTCTATAGGGAACGCCTGTGGCAGCATCTCAAAGTATATCCCAACCTGGTTGAGAAACCCTCTGCATCGAACTGGATCATCCCCAAATCGCTGGAACGGCCACCGTAGGAGGAACCAGGTGAGCAGTGCGATTCAGGAGTGTCTGTTACGCTATGGCAAACTGATCCATGCGGTGATCCTGCTCATCCAATCTGGAAAAAATATTACCAGCAAGTGGATTAACTGCATTTTCTGAATTCATGGCCTTCACCTACTGTCAGGAACCATGAATCAGACAAAGACGGAAGTATGGGAAAATCACACTTTTTAATAAAAAGGTAAAATGTTATAAATAGAGTAAACGTGGACAAAACATAGCCAGGGTTCGGTAACCTGAGCGGATAGTCAGAGCAAGCCAGAGAAACAGGAGTCCAGAGATCAGCAAGTTCAAGCAAACGGAATGCAGGGTCAGGAGCCGGGAGGAGAGTCAGCCGAGCAGGGTCTTGAATCCAGGAACCAGAAGACAAGTCAAACAGGCAAAGTCTTTCACAGGAACACACAGCAGAGATTTCTCCAGAGATGTTGACCAAGGCGAAGACATCTGCGATCTGATCCAGGCAGTTTGTATAGCAGCAGAGCTGGCTTAACGAGGCAGGATATGGTCGCCATGTGAGACAAAGTGAAAGCTGAGACTTGCAATTAACCCTAGCTGAGCAGCTTGCTCTGAGAAGGGAGAGCTGAGCCCAGCCCTGACAGCTATGTACAGAGTGCAGGGTTCAGGGGTGCACCACATACAGAGTGCAGAATTTAGGGGTGCACTACATAAAGAATGCAGGGTTCAGGGGTGCTCTCTGTACAGAGTGCAGGGTGACGGAGTGCTCTCTGAACAGAGTGCAGAGTTCAGGGGTGCACTATGTACAGAGTGCAGGGGTGCTTTCTGTACAGCGTGCAGGGTTCAGGGGTACTTTCCGTACAAAGTGCAGGGCTCAGGGGTGTGCTACGTACAGAGTGCAGGGTTCAGGGGTGCACTACATACAGAGTGCAGGGTTCAGGGGTGCGCTACGTACAGAGAGCTGGGTTCAGGGATGCGCTACCTACAGAGTGAAGGGTTCAAGGGTGTGCTACGTACAGAGTGCAGGGTTCAGGGGTGCACTACAGAGTGCAGGCTTTGGGGGTGTGCTACGTACAGAGTGCAGGGTTCAGGGATGTATGTAGCAGGGGGGGTTCATTCCAGCCACACAGAGTGCACGTTTATGTGCTTGTGTGTGCAGATCCCAGGCTACCCTGGTTTACCTTTTTGATGGGGGAGTCAGGTGAGCTTCTGCTGACTGGGCTCACTGTCCTCCACTACAGAAGTTGCCAGAGATATAGGACAGCCTGGGGGAAGGAGGGGGTGAAACGAGCTGCAAAGCCCCTCTCAATGCAGTGACTGGGGCAGATTCCCTCCACCCTAGTTTCAGCCCTGGGTGCAGAGGTCAGGAGTGGGTAACACAGAGAGGGCAGAGCTCATAAGTGTGTAGTGCTCCCATAGTGATAGGGGCTCTATTTGGAAGATTTTTGTTAGGAGAGGTAGCATCTAGTCAGGCCTGACAAAAGTGCAGGCCTGATTGTTTTGATCTGGGCTGGGGAGTGGCTAAGGGAGGGCTGGAGATTGAATGAAGGAACACCCCTTGGATACTCCTCCCTTTTTGAACTGGGAAGCTCTGGGAAAGGGGATGGATGAGGAGGTGTCACCTTCTGATGTATGACAAGGAGCCCTGACCAATCCACAGTTTGGATTGACAGGGGGCAGGCCCCCTTAACAACTTGCCGACCGCCGACTGGAGTCTGACAGCGACAAAGTGGCTCGATATCGCAAGGCTGCGATATCCCGCACTGTGAGCGCGCGTCGTCGGAGGTGCGCTCGCGCTCTCACTGTGTTCAGTGGGGGCCAGGGAGTGCCCAGGGAACACAGTTAACCCTTAGAGCGCCCCCCTCCAGGTTAACCCCTTCACTGCCAATGGCATTTACATAGTAATCAGTGCATTTTTATAGCACTGGTCGCTGTATAAATGCCAATGGTCCCAAATAAGTGTCAAAATGGTCCGACATATTCGCTGAAATATCGCAGTACCGCTAAAAATCGCAGATCCCCATCATTACTAGTAAAAAAATGTAAAAAAATTAAAACCCCAGAAATAAATTCTCATCATCCATAAACGTGGCAACTTTTGCGCAAACCAATCAATAAATGCAGATTGCGATTTTTTCCCAAAAATATGAGGAAGAATATAAATCAGCCAAAACTGATGGAAAAACAAATGTTTTTTTACATATTTTTGTGGATTTGTATTTTAGCAAAAAGTAAGAAATTTGGCTTTTTTGCAAAATTGTCGCTCTTCTTTTGTTTATAATGGCGATCAGAAATGATGCAGAGGTGATCAAATACCACCAAAAGAAAGCTCTATTTGTGGGAAAAAAAGGAATGCAAATTTTGTTTGGGTACAACGTTGCACGACGGCGCAATTGTCAGTTAAAGCGACGCAGTGCCGAATCGCAAAAGTGCTCTTTTTGGTGGGAAATCCTTCCGGGCTGAAGTGGTTAAATACAGTGATCTGCCAGCAGGTGGAGGAGAGTTTCGGGTGGAAGAATGGAGAATGTGACAGAGGCTGTGGAGCAGGCCTCATCCAGGAGGGAGCCCCCAGTCTGGGGGGGGGGTGACCTCGGGGCCTGGAGGCTCGTGTGCAGCCAGGAGTGGAGTCGGTTCCTGCAGCAGGGAGTGGGAGAGCAGCAGAGCTTACATTCTAAAAGACTCTTTAAAGGATCCACCGGTGTCGGTGATTGACAAACCCTGGGAGCTGGATGAGAAGAAAAAGCAGGCTGGGGAGGATAGTGGACAGTGTGGAGGTCGGAGAACCCAGTCAGGGGATGGAGTGTCACTGGATAGCAAAGCAGGCTGGAGCGGCCTGGAAGAGGATGGGCT
The DNA here is from genome assembly GCA_018402905.1 of Glandirana rugosa. NCBI lineage: Eukaryota > Metazoa > Chordata > Amphibia > Anura > Ranidae > Glandirana > Glandirana rugosa. Next base: position 116,655 of record BLSH010045487.1, on the reverse strand, counting down.
GGGAGTTGTAGTCTGTCAATACCCCACAACCTACTTAGCTATACAATAGAGGGCCGTGGCTTCACAATCGGGAGCCTGTGGCCCTTGCCTGTAACAGGTGTAAGGAGAGGAATGATCAGCAAGTGATTGAGCTGGAGGAAGTTGGAGTGTATATACTGCAGTGTATATAGAGGGTCCTGTGATCTAATTCTTTGGGCATCCCACAGTTAACCCTTCTCCCCATCCAAGTTTATCCCCTAAAATAAAACAACAAAACAAAGTACCGACCTGTTCCGTGATTCCAGATGTATGGATATGGTGTGATTGAGGGCAGCGGGCAGATAAACCACAACTACCAGCCACTACCAAAGGGAGAACATGGCTATAAGTGAATAACACAGACGTCAGGAATAGGTAATGCACCAATTGCACGGTCCAGGAATGCGTAACATAGAGACTGCAGTGGTCAAAAGTGTGTAATGTAGAGAGAGCACAGGGGTTAGGAGTGGGTAACACAGAGAATTCAGGACTCAGGAGATGGTAACACAGAGAGTTCAGGACTCAGGTGTGGGTAACACAGAGAGTTCAGGACTCAGAACTATGTAATGCAGAAAGTGCAGGGGTCAGAAGTGGGTAACATAGAGTGCACAGGGGTCGGACGTGGGTAATGCAATGAGTCAGAAGTGCATAACACACAGAATGCAGGGGTCAGGAGTAGGTAATGCAGAGAGTGCAGGGGCTAGGAGTGGGTAATGCGCAAAGTGTAGGATTCAGGAGTAGAGATGTAAAATTTCCAGAAACATTTTTTCCCTATTTTTCAAGAAGAAATGCAAATTTTAGAAAATTTTTGAAAAAATCCAGTTTGGAGTAGTTTTTCAAATTGAGTCATTTTGTTACACTGGGAAGGTGAAATGCAGTGTATATAAAAGTATTATACTTGAAATAAAAGTACAGCTTATTCAGTAAATAAACTAAAGTTGATTTTTAAAATGGTATATTTTTATTACAAATGGAATAACAAGGACTGTAAATATTAAGAACATTTCATCTATATATGAGAACAGGTAAACCCACCCCTTTCCCTCATAATAATTAGGGATGGGCCCGCTGTTCGAGTCGAACGTAATTTAGAACATTATGGGGCGTTCGCAGCGACTTTGCTGCCGTGGAGGGCCCCATAATGCATTGTGCGCAGATGGCACGCACAGCTCCCCCTCCATGTGAGGGCTGCCGCCGTCTGCGCTGGCTTTGTTTTGACGTATTATTTGTAGTGCAGGGCGGGGCCACCGAGTGACGTATGGGTGACCCCGCCCCTTCTGACGTCATGGGGCTGGTCACTCAATTACGTCACTGGGTGGCCCCGCCCTTCACTATAAATAAAATGTCAAAGCAAAGAGCTCAGTTGGTGGAAGCCCTCCCATGGAGGAGGAGCTGTTCATTTTTTTTGTTTTGTTTTTTTGGGTCCGTCGCTCGCCGTGATTGACGATGGATTACAACGGGGGACACTTTTTTTTTTTTTTTTTAATAAAAGACTTGTCCCTAATTGTTTCCTGTGTTTTTTTTCTTTTTTGGCACTTTTGGTGAATTAGTGGGGTACCCCATACTAATTCACATGGGGGGGTTGGAATCCGGGGGCCCCCTTATTAAAGGGGGCTTCCAGATTCCGATAAGCCCCCCGCCCGCACACCCCCACAACCACAGCCCGGGGTTGTGGGGAAGAGGTCTTGTCCCCATCACCATGGGGTCAAGGTGCTTTGGAGTAGGGGGGCAGAACCCTCCCGCCCCAAAGCACCCATACTCCCCATGTTGAGGGCATGTAGCCTGGTACGGTTCAGGGGGGCGCTCGCTCTTTCCCCTTCTATCCTGGCTGGCCAGGTTGCATGCTCGGATAAGGGTCTGGTTTGGATTTTAGGGGGAACCCGTCAATTTTTTTAAAAAAAATTTTTAAATCCAAACCGGACCCGAAGGGCCTGGTATGGACTGGGGGGGGGGGGGCATGCAAATTTTTTCAGTGATTTTTATGTACAGGTGCTGGTCATATAATTATATGATCAAAAAGTTGATTTATTTCACTAATTCCATTCAAAAAGTGAAACTTGTATATTATATTCATTCATTACACACGGACTGATATATTTCAAATGTTTATTTCTTTTAATTCTGATGATTATAACTGACAACTAAGGAAAATCCCAAATTCAGTATCTCAGAAAATTAGAATATTACTTAAGACCAATACAAAGAAAGGATTTTTAGAAATCTTGGCCAACTGAAAAGCATGAACATGAAAAGTATGAGCATGCACAGCACTTAATACTTAGTTGGGGCTCCTTTTGCCTGAATTACTACAGCAATGCAGCGTGGCATGGAGTCGATCAGTCTGTGGCACTGCTCAGGTGTTATGAGAGCCCAGGTTGCTCTGATAGTGGCCCTCAGTTCTTCTGTATTGTTGGGTCTGGCATATCGCATCTTCCTCTTCACAATACCCTATAGATTTTCTATGGCGTTAAGGTCAGGCGAGTTTGCTGGCCAATAAAGAACAGGGATACCATGGTCCTTAAACCAGGTACTGGTAGCGTTGGCACTGTGTGCAGGTTCCAAGTCCTGTTGGAAAATTAAATCTGCACCTCCATAAAGTTGGTCAGCAGCAGGAAGCATGAAGTGCTCTAAAACTTCCTGGTATGCGGCTGCGTTGACCTTGGACCTCAGAAAACACAGTGGACCAACACCAGCAGATGACATGGCACCCAAACCATCACTGACTGTGGAAACTTTACACTGGACCTCAAGCAAAGTTGATTGTGTGCCTCTCCTCTCTTCCTCCAGATTCTGGGACCCTGATTTCCAAAGGAAATGCAAAATTTCCTTTCATCAGAGAACATAACTTTGGACCACTCAACAGCAGTCCAGTCCTTTTTGTCTTTAGCCCAGGCGAGACGCTTCTGACGCTGTCTGTTGTTCAAGAGTGGCTTGACACAAGGAATGCGACAGCTGAAACCCATGTCTTGCATACGTCTGTGCGCAGTGGTTCTTGAAGCACTGACTCCAGCTACAGTCCACTCTTTGTGAATCTCCCCCACAGTTTTGAATGGGTTTTGTTTCACAATCCTCTCCAGGGTGCGGTTATCCCTATTGCTTGTACACTTTTTTCTACCACATATTTTCCTTCCCTTCACCTCTCTATTAATGTTCTTGGACACAGAGCTCTGTGAACAGCCAGCCTCTTTTGCAATGACCTTTTGTGCCTTGCCCTCCTCGTGCAAGGTGTCAATGGTCGTCTTTTGGACAACTGTCAAGTCAGCAGTCTTCTCCATGATTGTGTAGCCTACAGAACTAGACTGAGAAACCATTTAAAGGCATTTGCAGGTGTTTTGAGTTAATTAGCTGATCAGAGTGTGGCACCAGATGTCTTCAATATTGAACCTTTTCACAATATTCAAATTTTCTGAGATAGTGAATTTGGGATTTTCCTTAGTCGGCAGTTATAATCATCAAAATGAAAATAAATAAACATTTGAAATATATCAGTCTGTGTGTAATGAATGAATATAATATACAAGTTTCACTTTTTGAATGGAATTAGTGAAATAAATAAACTTTTTGATGATATTCTAATTATATGACCAGCACCTGTATATTGCCGGCAGCAGGCAATACATCACAGCCGCGATAATAAATGACAATTTTTTCCTTTGGAAATATCATTTTGCTCTGGCTATGTTCTAAACATCACAGAGGTGTGCCCTTTTACAAGCAGACTAAGGGACCCCCCCCCCCCCCAGGCACATTATTTAAAGGAATATTTCATTTTTATTGTTTCACTTTAAGCATTATTAAAATCACTGCTCCTGAAAAAAATGATTGATGTAAAAACTTTTTTTGCATTGATACATATACCCTAGGGCAGGACCTGGGTCCCCATACACTTTTTTAGGGCAATAACTTGCATACAAACCTTTAAAATGAGCACTTTTGATTTTTTCATGTTCGGGTCCCATAGACTTTAGCGGTGTTCCAGAACAAATTCGCTGATCCAGAAGCATATATTGCTCTTGTAGGAGCTTAATTAATGTTCTCCTGATTTTCAGGTGTCATTTATCTATATATCAAGGGATTGTGTATTTTTTGGGAGGCAGTAGTTTACAGCACTTCATTACTTGAAGATGCTGCTGGTGTAGAAATACTTTGTGATGATTCAAAAGCAACAGAATGGGCGTTGCTGGAATGAGAACTCTGGAATGAAAAGCTACTCGCACTTTCTGGTCCTCATCATTTCACGCTATAAAGTATTTTTTAATGTCTTTAGGGTACCTCTGGCATTCAAGGATGTGTTCTGTCCTTCTTGTAGCATTTAGAAAAGATTTCTTCTCACAATATTTGCAAATTGCAGCTTTGCTCTCAGCAGAAATGGCACCGTGGAAATGTTTCCAAACTCTAGATGTTGGTGCCACCATTTTACTGAGAAGAGGAAAAGAAAAAACAATTTACTGACCAGACTATAGGGAAACATTATGCTGTGATGGCGAAGAACATTAATATAAATAATTTAAAGGTTATAAAGATAAACTAGTTTGACAGACAAATTGTCCCTCTTATCAAAAAAAGGATACATAGATGAACAAGGTCATCAAGGAGATATATGTAGGATTTTAATGGATTGGTATTGGGTCCAAGTGAGCACATACACACATAATTAAAATTGATACTTTATTGTTTGCATGTTTAAAACTATACTTGAAGAATTGTGAACAAAAAACATATCCAGTGTACAATATACTTATCTAGTACATTCAATGATACATAGGAAGTAATTGAAGGTGGAATAATTATCAACGTTTCGCAATCTTTATTGCTTCTTCAGGATTTATTCCCCTTTTCCATAGTTGTCTATCAATCAAAGCATAATATATCAATAATATGTTTATACATTATCAGTATATTGCATAGTGACATTACATTATATTTAAGTTAGTGCTCACCCTTCCTTCATTGGTATCTAAGCATGATGGCGCCACGTAAGTCCAATTACAGGGGACAGATCCCTATCTCCCTCCCCTATATAGGCAGGTGGTGCCAGGTCCACCCCCTATGGTCTGGGTGGGCATCGGATTGTACCCTCAGAACAGCAGTAATTAACTTCCTCAGTCCCAGCTCTATATCTGTGAAGCAGACTTACAATTATTTAGGAAATAGCATCTGCAACAGATTCTATACTGTATACATAAATTGTCCCTCTTACCTGTCAATTAAGGTCTGAGAGCACAGAATAGATCATCTACTGTATCCCAACAATCACCCACCTGTAGAAGGTACAAGATGGAGCATACAAGCAAACTAAACTGGTGCATTTCCCCTGTAGTGCCCCCTAGTGGCAGAAACACCTATTTATCTTGTTTGAGAACTGCATTGAGAAGTATAGTGTTACTTGAACTTGAACTTGCAATTCAAGATTTGCTTGACTTCAGCAGAGAACTTGCAATAAATTAAGACATTACATAAAGTCTCAGAAATCTTTCATTAAAGTCTTCTTGTTTTATAGTTTGAATACCATGTCATAGTAATATTATTTATCATCTTTTTTTGTCCAATTTTTCTGGAAAAAAACACATAAAAATTTTTTTTCTCAATTTTTCAGTTATTTTCCCCGGGCCTTCCCAATCCCTGATCAGGAGTGGGTAACACAGAAAGTGCCGGGGTCAAAATTACATAACTCAGAGAGTGCTGGGGTCAGGAGTGTGCAACTCAAAGAGTGCAGGACTCAGGAATGGGTAACGCAGAATGTGCAGGGGTCAGGAGTGATTTACACTCAAAATGCAGGGGCCAAGAGTGGGTATCACAGAGAACTTACCAGATGCAGTATACCATTAGTGAACACAGGTAAAAAAATTCACATGTACGTAGTTGTGTTCTCTCTGAGCCAACAGTCCATCAAGCAGATACTGACTTTGTATGATGCCTAAACAAAATTACCTCCATCCTTCTGTAGAGAAAAGCAGATTAATACATTGTCATAGGAAGTAAAGGGATCTTTAATAAAAATAATGAATACATGTTATACACTCACATATTGTGTGTATGCAAAACATGACAAAATATATCTCACGCTAGGCCCACCTTAATTGTATGTTAAGTATGCCTTAAAATGACAGAACTATGGGGTCAATCACATATCAGAATGACACAATTCTGCAGACTGAATAACATTATAGGATTTTGACTTTTGTAAATGACTCACAGAGATGACCTATCACAGATTTCCATGAATTGAGCTAGTAGCAGTAATCATCATCATAATAAATCATCACTTTATGTTGAAATTACAAGGCAGACTACAAAGAATCATAAAAATACCAAAACACTGCTTTTTTCAACTAAATGGCTTTTAGGCGTATCAAACAAAAGGTGTGCAAAGCCTCACAGTTTGTTTTCTGTGGAAGACAGCGACAGCTTGAGTAGTAAAGCCTGTTTCCTGTCAGCATGCTGCAGAGTGGGATCCTTTCTCTTTGTAAGGAAAGAGCAGTCTCTCTGCACAAGCTTGCCACACCCTTGCTGAATCAGATCCAGGGGCGTAACGATAGGGGTTGCAGGGGTTGCGATTGCAACCGGGCCCCATGCTCCAGGGGGCCCATGTGCTTCCCTTGTACACCTGGATAGGAGTGATGGCAGGGGGTGGCATTTAGAAGTTTTATTCATTCCAATTTTCCTCCTAATGGAGGAGATTGGTTCCTCTATATGCTGCCCCTGCTGCCCCTCCTATCCAGTTTACTTGTCTTCTGCTGTTCCCAGGGTCCCGCTGCGGGACCGTAATAAAGGGACCCGTGATAGGAGTAAAGGGCCCCAGGATCAGCAAGAAGAGGGAAGGGCCCTGGCCAGAGGTCAGGGGGGCCCTTCCTAATTTCTTGCACCCGGGCCCTGAAGGTTCTAGTTACGCCTCTGATCAGACCTATAGCTTTCCAATCAGCAATGGTCCTAGCCCTTGCTAATTTGAGAGCTCTGTCTCTTAATAAAAGAGAAGTACAGTCAAAGCATTTTTTGCCATGTTTCTCTTGTGGGTCACAGGGGTGCACTTACCTTTGGTCTCCTGTGATCCAGATTCAGCTAATAGTGGGCAATGCCCGCTGTCAGCTGACGTCACAGAGCACTGGAAGGATCCCAAAAATATTGTCAGGATCCACCCAGCTGCCTTATTGACAGCTTGCTTTAGCTCACAGTGCATAGCTGATAGATGAAGCCAGCTGCGCCTGCCCCTCTCCAGCTCGGTGCTCCAGTGAGTGCTGGAAGGGCAAAGTGGAGAGCGGTGACTGACAGTCATCGCTCTCAGCTCTGAAGCTGAGTATTCAGCAGTCACATGATTGCTCAGTTCTCGGGCTTAGAGCCAATGTGGTACAGCTGCAGCATTGAGGTGAGTATACATGTTCGTTTTTTTATATAACCCAAACGTTGCCTTTAACCTCTTCACAACTGCGCTATAGCCGAATGACGGTTACAGCGTGGTCACACATTGCCAGGAGGGTGTCACATGACATCATTCTGTGTTCGCACTTCCTGCACACCCCCTGCAGTGAGCATCAGTAATGATCTGTGATTGCTGTGTTCTTTGGACACAGCTGATCACAGATTGGAGTAAAGAGCCAATCACAGCAGCACAATCTTTACCATATGACCAGCTGTGTCCAGTCACAGTTGATCACAGGATTTGTCGGTTATCGGCATTCCACTTCTCACGCTTACAGTGGATTTGCCGGTTATCAGCTCTCCTGTCCTCACAAAGAACTTTAGAAAAATGTTTTTTTTTAAATTTTCAGTCTTTTTTTGTTTGTTTGGAAAAAAAAATAAATGCAGTGGCAATTAAACACCACCAAAAGAAAGCTCTATCTGTCCCAAAAAAACGATAAAAATGTTGTTTGGATACAGTGTTGCATGATCGCGCAATTGTCATTCAAAGTGTTATAGCGCTGAAAGTTGAAAATGCCTGGGCAGGAAGGGGGTAAAAGTGCTCAGTAGCATAGTTGCAACAGTACCGATCTGCCCCGGACAATCACAAAAACTAGGCTGATATCCAGGTCTGAGCCTGTCCTGGGCAGAATCACAAAAAATAGGCTTTGTCAGGGGCCGGGGGGGGGGGGGGGGAGGTAAA
>BLSH010045487.1:65242-79977 GCA_018402905.1 Glandirana rugosa | reverse complement strand
TCGCTGCACTATGTGATAGTGTGACAGGAGGGTGACAGGTAGTGAAAGGGTTAACTGGGGGGCGATCAGGGGGCGATCAAGGGGTTAAATGTGCCTATGTGGCCTGGTGTCAGTGTAGTGTTGGTGCACTCACGTTTTTAGCTGCTTCTTCTTCCTCTCTGATGTCGAAAAGGACTTCAGAGAGGAAGAGGAGTGAACTTCCCCTGCCTCTGTTTACATTTACAGAGGCAGGGGAATAATGCCATTGGCAGGGCGATCTACAGGGCCAGGCCAAAAATCATTGGCCTGGCGCTGTGGAGTGATCTTCCCTGAAGCCAATGCCGCTGCAGTACACGCGCCCAGGGGGCGCGCGCGCGCGCATTGCTCGTTATCGCGGCCGCCGTCATATGACGGCGTTTTGCGATAACGAACCACTTTGTCGCCGTCAGATGCCGATCGGCGGTCGGCAAGTGGTTAAAACTGCTTCTAGAATTTTAGAATTTCTTCTTCCTTACATTGACTGTTGTCTGCTCATGGATGACAAAGCTTCTCCCATATGAGTAATAAAGCAGAAAGAGAAAGCTTCTGTAAACGGTTCAGCAGGAAACTGCTTTAAAGGAACAATTTAATCATGTCTGCAGAGACCCTTTAGCTGCATGTAAGCGCTATTTGAAGCCATAAAAAAGAACCCTTTTAACAAAGTTTGAAATTAGTTTAGTTTCTGTTATGAAGCAGTTTTTTAGGTTTGCAATATTCATTAAACATAAAGTAAGACCCCTTTCACACTGGGGCCGCGGCGGTAAAGTGCCGCTCATTCCCCCCCCCCCCAAGGAGGGGTTAAAAAGGTGTTAAAAGTGCCCGGTTTGCTGCGCTTCCGAATCGCTTTTCAGGCGCTTCCGAAGCGTTGCCCATTCTTTCCAATGGGCAGGGGTGGTTTGGAAGCAATGTATACACCGCTCCCAAACCACCCCAAAGATGCTGCTTGCAGGACTTTTTTTCGCCATCCTGCAAGTGCACTGCCCTAGTGTGAAAGTACTCGGCAGGCATGGAAGGCAGTTTTCAGGCACTTTACAGGTACTATTTCTAGTGCTAAAATGCCTGAGAACTGTCTCAGTGTGAAAGGGGTCTTAATAATCTTAAATTCAGCAGCCATTAACACTAGCTGTGATATTCTAAGGCAAAAGTTATGATTAAATTGCTACAAGTTCTAGGAATTGTAATACAGTCTGTGAAGTTGTATAGACTTCATTTCTGTGCTGATTTAAAAAGTAGCTGAAAGTTAAAGCAGACCTATAAGTATATGCTGGGTAAAAAAAAAAAATAAGATTGCACCCTGCTTCCTCCTGTGCTGATCCAATTAGCAAATGGCAAGGTCTTTGCTTACAGTATTTCTGCTTAGGGTCGGAGAAGACAGCTTATGTGAGCAGAACTGGACAGACATTGGGTCACATTTTTAGTTCTTGTATTACTTTTACTTTACCTAATATAACAAGTCTATTATAACTATGTTTAGGGTTTGAGTGTAGGTCCAGTTTAATTTTGGGTTCCTAATTTAATAAACATTAGAAAAAATTGGGTGTGTTGCCATGTGCCTTTGGGCTTTAGGAACTGCAACGAAAACGAGCTAGTGGGTTTTGGCAGTGCTAAATGTTAAAGTGTAAGGAAAGGCTACACCACAATGTACCTGTTAAATTTTTCTTCTATTAAATCGCCATCTAAATACATGTTTTCTTTGTGGTCACATGACCAAAGCGCCACCTCTCTCTGACGTCACAACTTTTGAGCATGACTTTTGGCCAGCCAATGACACCTTGGATGCCATACCATGTCCAGATAGCAAGGATAACTTGCCACAAATTTGCGGCAGTGTTGAATTGTAAGGCTACTTTCACACCAGGGCATTGGAAGAAAGCCTGTAAAATCCTGTAAAATGCCATGATTTTAGTGTGCGTTTTTGCTGCGCTTTTGAAGCGTTTTTCAAGCGTTTGCATTTCGATCATGTGACCTTTCCCACAGCTTCAGCACACATTTCCTGCGCTTTTCAAGCACTTAACCATTACTTTCAGTGGACATGGGTGGTTTTGAGGCGTTATTTTGAGCGCACAAAACAAGCTGAAAAGATGCTGCTTGCAGGACTTTTAGCAACGCCTAGCAAGCGCGACGCCTCGGTGTGAAAGCATCCATTGAGCTGCATGGGGAGTGTTTTTGATGTGCTTTTTATGTGCTAATTTTAGTGCAAAAACGCCTGGAAAACGCCTTGGTGTGAAAGGGGTTTGTCTTGTTAACTTTCTGCACATTTTTACTGGCAAGTTGAACACTTACAGGGCACTCGAGACACAAATTCTAGTTGACACTTTTTCAATTTATAGCAAATTTGCGTGGAAACTGGAAAGTCTTTAGCAAGAGCAAAGTTGCAGTTGTGAGTCTACAGCAAGAGTTCTGCAAGTCACAGTGCCCCCCGTGGTGGGATGACTATTGCACAACACAACTGAACCAGAACTTGCAGCAGACTTGCAGAATGTTTGCAAAGAAAGTTAATCTGGAGTCATGCAATGCAGAGTTGTTGCAATTGTGCAACAATCTTGTGAAGCCTAGCAAGTCTAGCAATAGCTTAGCAAGTCATTTTCAAACTTGCATGTCAGTTGCTTGCTATCTGGGTGGACATTGGTGGGTGACATCACTGTGCTATGGGATTCAAAAGAGTTATCTGCTGGCAGAGACACACAGACCAGCTGTCAAATGACAACATAGAAAAAAAAAGTTGAAATTGTCTGCAGGATGTATAAAAGAAGCTGGGAAGTCACATTTACCAGTTATGTTGTGTAGTGTGTTTGTTTTTTTGTTTTTTTTTTATTTGTTTTCAAATTTAAGGCTGATATAGATTATATTTAATGCAATGTTACCTTGGCTAAATGGCTTTTCATAATTACTTGCTTTGGGATGCCATGCACTGACAGTATGATGAATTGTTCTGACATTTTCACTGTTATGAATGTTCCTAACACTCTCACCCTCCCTTTTTGACCACCTTGCCTGGATACTAGTTTGCACAAGTAAGACCACTCATGCTTCCTATTTTGCATGCCTTTTGTGAACAAATAATTGCATGCACTCCGATTTTTGTAATTGCAGCTGATTTTACCGATCCTAATCACATAATCACTGTTTATGCCATCTGTGAAGAGTTAAAACCTTTATAATGCAAGGGACTCATCAATCGACTTTATCATTTGGATGCATTTGGGGTAAATTTGATGATCAGAAATGCTATTCTGTTAAATGTAATTTTGAAATGAAAACTATGATTTCTTTGTGCACTGTGCATTGTTGTGATACCATTGTTGGCAAGTAAGAACCCTTTTTCCTGTAAACCTGTCTGAAACTGATCCATTTAAGAACTGAACCAGACAGGGAAGCCATCAAGAAACATTGTCCATCTATTTCTGGTTGATTGCACTTCAACTGACTAATAATAGGCATTATTTTTCCTTTCTGTGGCCTAATGGCCATAATATGATCCTTCAGCAGTTTTCAATAGCTCAGATTTCATCCTTTATAGACAGGTTTTTATACTTAAATAATAGAAGATATGTTAAAGGAGTAGAATTACTTGATAATTTGCATAATAAATTAAACAGCGATGGGCATCACTGTAGGGATACATAGGTTCCTTTAGCCTGCTAGCTCACTTATGCCGCTGCGACAGCACGCATGGGTTTTTTGCGCATCTTGTTGTGATAATTGCACAAAAGAAGTGCATGTCCCTTTTTTTTTTTTTTTTTCCTTTTATCGCACAGCACCAAAATGCATGGTACTCGCACACGTGAGGCAAGTGTTGCAGGTCGCCATTAAGGCCCCTTTCACACTTTTGCGACTTGGGACTGCAAAGGCACATGACAAGTCATGATTTCCAATGAGTACCATTCATATCTGTGTGACTTCAAGTTGCAGCGACTTCAAAGTAGTCCCTGTACTACTTTGGTCCGACTTTGATGCAATTTGAGGTTCGTAGACCTCAAGATTACACAGGCATTGCTTAAAGTCGCATAAAAATCGTGCGACTTTCAGGCAGAACAAGTGTGAAAGGGGCCTAAGACGGCACTGCTGCGTGTCTGCAAAAGAGATTTGTGTTTATTTTCTTTGTGTGTTGGAGTGTGCACAATTTTGCACATTTTTACCTAAAACACAAATGTTAGAGCGGGAGTCTAATGCAACATATGTTATAGGTCATTTAATCATGCAGTGTGTACGGTTTCATATGTGTCCCACCCTTTAGTTAATATAGAAGCCATTTTTGGCTATCATGCCTGATTCCACTCAACTTTTTATAGAGTGGGAAAGGGTCACAACTTTTGTCAAATTTTAAATTCCCATAGAGGACATATTCTACTTTTCCTGTCCTATCTTCTGCCCATTACATGGACAGGAGGTGAGGGGAAATACCCCCCCAGTAGGGCCATAGAAAGCACTAAAATGCTGATAGAGGTTCCAAACCTTGGGAACGCTACTAGAATTTTTTTTTTTTTTTGCTGTCCCTGTACCTATTAAGTAATACACAGGTGTATTTCAATTGATTAATTCAAATACAATCATACATTATCGATCGCATTTCTGTTTCCATAATGTAATCTTATAATCTAGTTGTTCAAAATACGATCGTATTCATGAATAAAGTATCTCAGTGATGCCAAATTATAGATAATACTCTGCCCCGGCCAATCAACTGAGGTTTATCGCATCTAAAAGTGTCTAATCATCTAAAAGTCTAATTCAATCAAAAGAGAAGTCATGGCTATTTGATTGTTTGCAGATTCGATTGTTTTAACCTCTTCCGGCCTGCCGTATGCATATATGTGGCTGCTTGGCAGGTGGGCTTTAACACAGAGAGGGTGCATATACAGTTGTATGCAAAAGTTTAGGAACCCTGACAATTTCCATGATTGTCATTTATAAATATTTGGGTGTTTGGATCAGCAATTTCATTTTGATCTATCAAATAACTGAAGGACACAGTAATATTTCAGTAGTGAAATGAGGTTTATCTGATTAACAGACACTTCCTATAGCCTGTAATGAGTGTCTGGATTCTGGATGAATGTATTTAGGACCATTCCTCCTTACAAAACATGTCCAGTTCTGTTAGATTTGATGGTTGCCGAGCATGGACAGCCCGCTTCAAATCACCCCACAGATGTTCAATGATATTCAGGACTGGGATGGCCATTCCAGAACATTGTATATGTTCCTCTGCATAAATGCCCGAGTAGATTTTGAGCAGTGTTTGGGTCGTTGTCTTGTTGAAATATCCAGCCCCGGCGTAACTTCAACTTTGTGACTGATTCCTCACCATTATTCTCAAGAATCTGCTGATATTGAGTGGAATCCTTGCGACCCTCAATTTTAACCAGATTCCCAGTACCGGCACTGGCCACACAGCCCCACAGCATGATGGAACCTCCACCAAATTTTACTGTGGGTAGCAAGTGTTTTTCTTGGAACGCTGTGTTCTTTTGCCGCCATGCATAACGCCCCTTGTTATGACCAAATAACACAATCTTTGTCCAAATGTGCGTTTCCATACCTCAAGCGTCTCTGTGGCGTGTGTGCAGAAAAGGCTTCTTTCGCATCTCCCATACAGCTTCTCCCTGTGCAAAGTGTGCTGAATTGTTGAACGATGCACAGTGACACCATCTGCAGCAAGTTGATGTTGGAGGTCTTTGGAGGTGGTCTGTGGGCTGTTTTTGACCGTTCTTACCATCCTTTGCCTTTGCCTCTCCAATATTTTATGTGGCCTGCCACTTCTGGCCTTAACAAGAACTGTGCCTGTGGTCTTCCATTTCCTCACTATGCTCCTCACAGTGGACACTGACAGCTTATATCTCTGCAATAACTTTTTGTAGCCTTCCCCTAAACCATAATGTAGAACAATCTTTGTTTTCAGGTCATTTGAGAGTTGTTTTGAGGCCCCCATGTTGCCACTCTTCAGAGGAGAGTCAAAGAGAACAACAACTTGCAATTGGCCACCTTAAATACCTTTTCTCATGATTGGATGCACCTGTCTATGAAGTTCAAGGCTTAATGAGCTCACCAAACCAATTGTGTGTTCCAATTAATCAGTGCTAAGTAGTTACAGGTATTCAAATCAACAAAATGACAAGGGTGCCCACATTTTCTGTTAAGCCAATAAACCTCATTTTACTACTGAAATATTACTGTGTTCTTAAGTTATATTTATAAATGACAATCATGGAAATTGTCAGGGGTTCCTAAACTTTTGCATACAACTGTATGTGGCTCTATGTAAACACATTATTGTGCTAAGTGCGTGCACCCAGCGCAGTAATCAGCGGGTACCAGAAAGATCCCAACGCTTACTTTGCAATCAGGAGCTTTCTGATCATGTGACTGCCAGTCACATGATCGGAATGCCCGCCTCCTGGAATTTAGAACCTCTTAAAGTGTTACTAAACCCACAACAGTAACATTTTTATCCTGTATGCATAGATGCTCCTCACCCTGCTTTGTATATCTAGGGAAAAGCAGCTTTCACAGGAACACTAGCCCATCTGCACATGCTCAGTTGTGTCTTTTATGCTGGAGAGATACATGTACTTGTTCTCAGATATAGCCAGAGATAGCCAGGTCACATGATATTGACATCACATATGTGGGTGTGTATATAGGCTAGAGCAGAAATCTCCTATCTGACACACAACACTGGAGACAATGTGCAGATTATCAGGAAACTGTGGTATACAGATCAGGTATATAGTGGTAGTATTTTAATGTAAAAATATTTATAATCTGTGGGAACTGTAGGGGGGCAGATGAACTATTTTCATATTACTGGGTTTAGTAACACTTTAAAGGGGCGGGAGGGGGTTAATTGAATCGCACACATTGAACGGGTAAAAACATTGAAGAGTGTATAGCCACCATTAGATATGGATAGATATTTTGTCATTGGAAGGACATGAAACTTGCCTCTTAGTGCCTGCACACCATATACTAGATTTAAGCCGGCCATACAGTAATATAGCACAGTGGAAGGATTCCCCCATCCACATCAAATGTGTGGATGATGGAATCAGATTCTTCTTTTTTTTTTTTTTTTTTCATTTTATCTACCCTAGCCGTAATGCCTCTGTTTGTAAACCACCCTAAGATGGTGTGTAGGGATGAGCGTGGTCATGTTCGGATCCTAGTTTGAACCCGCATGAGTGAGCCTACATGGAAGTTGTCACTTGGCTGGGCCAGTCATCTGTGACTGGATCATTTCCTGTCCTGCAGCCAGATGTATTCAAGGGGCGTGTATACTTGCAGCTGTAGGACAGGGAATGCCTGGGCCGCATTTGATTGGCCCAGTACAGGGACAGCCTCCCAGCAAACTCCTGTGGATTTAAACTGGGATCCAAACGAATATGAGCTTGTCCCTAATGATGGCATTAAGGAAAAAAAATCCTTATTTTGATCTGATCATTATTTAATTATTAGAAATGTTAAGGGCTGAATAGTACATGATGTAAGATAAGCAGAGATGGCTCATATGAAAAGCAATTTAAAGTATTACACCAAATAATAGATAAAGCAATCACAGGAATGTGAAATTGTATGGTCATAGGTTTGGCTTCAGTCACTCTCCAGCTGGAATGTCCTTGTACAGATTCAGACGTTATCATTTAGTGCTGCACTAAGCTCTAATCTAACAGCTCTGACACGTGGACCAAATTGTTTCTGCAGTATTGCTGAGGATTATTACTAAGAGGGGATCAAGATGACAGGAAATGAATGGGCAGCTATCCTAAAATTCTAATTTTAAGCCTTATTTTTCTGTATTCTAGAAATATCTGAAATGTGTTATACCTCTCAGTACCTAGAAATGTACATTGGTGTGCAAAAAAGGTTATAATTCTATGGACATTTCTTAAAGATAATTAAAGGGATCAGTCATTACAGTTCATTCTTCTATGAAGTTGTAGGGAACAGTCTTTTATTAATCTTATGTGCAAATAGAATAATTGTGGAAAAGAGAAAATAAAATAAAAGAAAAACTGATTGCCTGTAATTAGATCAAATATATGATACATTTTCCAAAGGCTTTATTAGGATTCTTAAAGTACATCACGAGACACACAGCAGGCTATAATTCATGACTACCTGGGTTATGCTCCACCTATAGGTGAATGGACACTGGCACAAACAAACAGACATTAAGTCCTCCCCTACATAACTGCTCCCATACAGGAAGTACTCCAGTTTTTTTTCACCAGTGTCTCGACGGTGATGGTCACTGAGGTTCCACTCCCTGTATTGCTGCTGTATCTGTTGCCTTTAAAAATCAGACAATGTGATTTTCTGGATTTTTTTTCTCATTCTGTCTCTCATAGTTGAAGTGTACCTATGATGAAAATTAAAGGCCTCTTTCATCTTTTTACTTGCACAATTGGTGGCTGACTAAATACTTTTTTGCCCCACTTGCGTGTGTGTGTATATGTATATGTGTGTGTGTATGTATGTATATATATATATATATATATATATATATATATATATATATATATATATATAATGATGTGTTTGGGGTTTCTGATTAATTTTCTAGCAAACAAATATTTTTTTACATGTAGGATAGAAGTACTGGAATTTGCGCGGTATGGACATGGTTAAAGACGTCTGTAGCGGTCAGGCAGACTGATTCCTTATTCATTCTGCCTGAGGGTCCTAGGAAGGATCAGGCAGCTTCAAAGTTGCAGTTCTATTTTGCAGTGGATCTGTCAGCTTATTGCCCAAGCCAATGGCTTGAATTGTAAGTCTCTGACTTTTTAAGTAAAGTCTCATTCTACTAGGTGTGTGGGGCCTCTTGGGCTATCAATCATCAGGCGTCAGTGGCTCAGGTCTTCAAGGTTGCAATCTAGTCTTCGGTACTTACCTTTATGAGGTTTTAAAAGCTGCTGAAGATACTGCTTTTGGCTGCAGTGTGTGCCAAGATGTTTCCTTGGGCCTGACTGGGCCTTCTGTGTCTCCCTCCCCTCATGTGCATTTTTTTGGGACATCCCCGGTAGTCATGATTTATAGCCTGTTCTATGCTCCGTGATGTACGATGAAGAAAACTGGAGTTTTGTACTTGCCTGTAAAATCCATTTCTTGGTGTACGTCATGGGACACAGAAGTCCTGCCCCTTATTTCTGGAAGTTCATTGCGTGCTACAAAGCTGGGGTACTTCCTGTATGGGAGGGGTTATATAGGGGCAGGACTTCATGTCTGTTTCTGTCAGTGTCCCTTCACCTATAGGTTGAAGAGATTGGCATTTTAATGTTAAAACTTATCTCCAGCTTTTAGTGACCATTAAATAGATCATTTAGATCAATGGTTCTCAACCTCGGTCCTCAAGTACCCCCAACAGGCCATGTTTTGGGAATTTCTCTTAGATAAAATAGCTGTCCAAAATGCCGAGCCATTGACTCTGATTTAAAGCACCGGTGCAAGATAAAGGAAAACCTGAAAACATGGCCTGTTGGGGGTACTTGAGGACTGAGGTTGAGAACCACTGATTTAGATAAAGCTGGTCCAAACAAACTATTACCTTCACTAATAGATTTGCCCACTGTGTGTGCTGTACAGCCGTGGCCAGAAGTTTTGCGTATGACGCAAATATTAATTTTCACAAAGTCTGCTACCTCAGTGTTTTTAGATCCTTTTGTCAGATGTTACTATGCTATACTGAAGTATAATTACAAGCATTTCATAAGTGTTAAACGCTTTTATTGACAACTACATTAAATGTACGCAGAGTCAATATTTGCAGTGATGACCCTTCTTTTTCAAGACCTCTGTAATTCGCCCTGGCATGCTGTCAATCAACTTCTGGGCCACATCCTGACCGATGGCAGCCCATTCTTGCATAGCCAATGCTTGGAGTTTGTCAGAATTTGTGGGATTTTTTTTGTTCACCTGCCTCTTGAGGATTGACCACAAGTTCTTGACGGAATTAAGGTCTGGGGAGTTTCCTAGCCATGGACCAAAAATCTCAATGTTGTGTTCCCCAAGCCACTTAGTTATCACTTTTGTCTTATGGCAAGGTGTTCTGTCATGTTAGAAAGACATTGCTCCTCACCAAACTGTTCTTGAATGGTTGGGAGAAGTTGCTCTTAGAGGATATTTTTGTACTATTCTTTATTTGTGGCTGTGTTCTTAGGCAAAATTGTGAGTGAGCCCACTCCCTAGGCTGAGACGCAATCCCACACATGAATCGTCTAAGGGTGCTTTACTGTTGAGATGACACAGGACTGATGGTAGCGCTCACCTTTTCTCCGGACAAGGTTTTCCCCAGATGCCCCAAACTATTGGAAAGGGGATTCATCAGAGAAAATTACTTTACCACAGTCCTCAGCAATCCAATCCTTGTACCTTTTGCAGAATATCAGCCATCCTCCAAAAATCTTTGCCTCACTGTGCATGCAGATGCACTCACACCTGCCTGCTGCCATTCCTGAGCAAGCTCTGCACTGGTGGTGACCCGATCCCGCAGATGATTCAGCTGTAGGAGACATTCCTGGTGCTTGCTGGACTTTCTTGGAATCCTGAAGCCTTCTTCACAAATGCAGTGGAAATGTTTTTTTACGGGATTAAGCTCATTTTCATGGCAAAGAGGGACTTTGCAATTAATTGCAATTCATCTGATCACTCTTCATAACATTCTGCAGTATATGCAAATTGGCATCAAAAAAATTGAGGCAGCAGACTTTGTGACAATTAATATTTGTGTCATTCTCAAAACTTTTGGCCACGGCTGTATAAGCTGTATGTAGCCTCCGCTACATTCAGTAAGGCTGAGTTCACACTATGTGACTGGCATTTTACTGCATTGTAAAATGTGGGTCACCGCAAGGGCGCCCAGAAAACGATCATTTTGTGTGTCCCATTCATGCTGCAACACAATGAGCTGCACTGAAATGCAGACATGCTGCATTTTATCGCAGCTCACTGTACAGGATCACATGTCACTGTATAGAAGCACACCACGCTACTGTATAGTGACATAATTGAAGTATACTTTTGTACGCTTCAAATAAAGTTCAGTGAGGAAAAGAGAGCTGTGTGATGTGCTGAATCATGCACCATACTGCAGCCAGAATGGACAGCTGTTGGAGAGAAAACATCTACAGTGTACTTCTCCAAAAGCTGTTCATTCTGTGTGAATTTTCCCTAAACAGCGCTGTGTTCCGACAGTGAGATGTGAACTTCTCGTCCTGCTCCCGAAGCAAAATGGAGTCGGGCTGAGCATTGCTCAGCCATTCACAGTGAGCGTTGTATTCTGTGAATACAAAGCTTCCTCTGATTGAGGTGGAGATGCAGGCGAATAACATCACTATCTCCAATTTAGCCATTCACTTTACTAAAAGCTAGGGATCGGCTTTAAACATAGCATCTAATTTACTAAGCTGAGTGAAATTTCTAAGTGAACAGTCTTTTTTCCCTTGAATCAATCCTTTGGTCTTTTTAAAAAAGGAAACAAAAAATAAATAAAAAATAAAACCTTGGGTGTACCATGATTTCTGTTTAAATTTTTTTTTTTTTTTATTTTAGAAAAGCACCAAAAGGTATAAACGTACAAGGGAAACATAGTCCTGAATGAAGCACCATACAACATAAGTCACATATAAAAGTATTGCATAATGTCAAGTTATGTAAACAGGACAGAATGCTAAATTCTGGAGCTCTCCAGCGTTCCATTCGAATGGAGCATGAACTGAGTTTTCGGCAACAGCACAGAAAAATAATGCAAAAATAAAATGCTATGACACATGTAGAAACCCCTAAACCGCCCCGGGTTCAAGATGTATACAGTTGTGTTCATAAGTTTACACACCCTGGCAGAATTTGATTTCTTGGCCATTTTTCAGAGACTATGAATGATGACACAAAAACTTTTCTTTCACTCATGGTTAGTGTTTGGCTGAAGCCATGTATTATCAATCAACTGTGTTTACTCTTTTTAAATCATAATGACAACAGAAACTACCCAAATGACCCTGATCAAAAGTTTACATACCCTGGTGATTTTGGCCTGATAACATGCACACAAGTTGACACAAAGGGGCTTGAATGGCTGTTAAAGGTAACCATCCTCACCTGTGATCTGTTTGCTTGTAATTAGTGTGTGTGTGTATAAAAGGTCAATGAGTTTCTGGACTCCTTACAGACCCTTGCATCTTTCATCCAGTGCTGCACTGACATTTCTGGATTCCGAGTCATGGGGAAAGCAGAAGAATTGTCAAAGGATCTGCACGAAAAGGTAGTTGAACTGTATACAACAGGAAAGGGATATAAAAAGATATCCAAGGAATTGAGAATGCTGATGTGTTCAAAGTCTAATCAAGAAGTGGAAAATGAGGGGTTCTGTTGAAACCAAACCACAGTCAGGTAGACCAAATTTGTTCGGGATGCAAAGAAAAACCCACAAATAACTTCAGGTGAAATACTGGACTCTCTGAAAACATGTGGTGTGGATGTTTCAAGATGCACAATAAGGAGGCACTTGAAGAAAGAAGGGCTGCATGGTCGAGTAGCCAGAAGAAAGCCATTACTACACAAATGCCACAATGTATTCAGCTTACAATACGCCAAATAGCACAGAGACAAGCCTCAAACCTTCTGGCACAAAGTCATTTGGAGTGATGAGACCAAAATTGAGCTTTTTGGCCACAACCATAAATGCTACATTTGGAGAGGAGTCGACAAGGCCTATGATGAAAGGTACAAAATTCCTACTGTGAAGCAGGAAGGTGGATCGCTGATGTTTTGGGGATACAAAGGCACAGGAAATTTGGTCAAAATTGATGGCAAGATGAATGCAGTATGTTATCAAAAAATACTGGAGGAACATTTGCATTCATCAGCCAGGAAGCTGCGCATGGGATGTACTTGGACATTCCAACATGGCAATGATCCAAAACACAAGGCCAAGTCGACCTGTCATTGGCTACAGCAGAATAAAGTGAAGGTTCTGGAGTGGCCATCTCAGTCTCCTGACCTCAATATCATTGAGCCACTCTGGGGAGATCTCAAACATGCAGTTCATGCAAGACAGCCCAAGAATTTCCAGGAACTGGAGGCTTTTTGCCAAGAGGAATGGGCAGCTTTACCATTTGAGAAGATAAAAGAGACTCATCCACAAATACCACAAAGACTTCAAGCAGTCATTGATGTTAAAGGGGGGCAATACACGGTATTAAGAACTGGGGTATGTAAACCTTTGATCAGGGTCATTTGGGTAGTTTCTGTTGTCATTATGATTTAAAAAGAGATAACATATTTTTATGATAATCAATGGCTTCAGCCAATCACTAACCATGAGTGAAAGAAATGTTTTTGTATTATATATTCTCTGTACCTATGCCCCATAGACAAACGCCCAAAAGAAAACTCAGGAGGAAAAGGAAAAAGAGGGAGTGGGGGAGGAAAAGAGAAATGGCAGAAGCAGCTAAAACGGAATAAGTCTAGGTTCACACCTATGCGGCTGCGCTTTCTGAATTTTTCCTGTTTTTTTTTTTTTTACAGTGATTTGCTTTTTGTGGTTTTTTTTTGGGGGGGGGGGGGTATTTGTTGCAAGGCAGATTTAAAAAATGCAAATTCGCAGTAAAAACGCATAAAAAAAATTGCGTTTCTGGTGCAGCTCCATTGAAGTCTATTGCATGCAAAACGAAAACTGCAGTGAGAAAGTCCCCAACCCTTTCCAAAAAACGCAACACTGCAAAACGCACAGATGTGAAATACATCCATAGGAAACCATGTTAAATGGACTGTAGTGCATTTCTGCAAACTGAAAAATACAGTAAAAATGCATAGGGGTGAACCTAGGGTAAGCGTGTCCCCACTGGAGGTCCCTCCGGGACCGATCCCCAAGTCTCACAACTTTTGCAACATCACTGCCTGTGTTGCAAATATCGATTCCAGAGTCCATGTGCCATGATTTCTAAGGGAACAATTGCCATCCTTTTTTTATTCACCCCTCATGTTTATCAGCTCTGAATTGCAGTTTTAACACAATCACAGCTTATTTGCTTTCATTTCACATTGCTGAAGTAACCTTGCCAGTCTTACAATATTTTGTTTTCCCTGCACTCATTGCATTAATCTGAGCCCTTTTCACCATCCAGTTTACAATGGCTAGCTTTGCATGTTCAGCAATTGGGCAACTAATATTCATAGCAAGTTCATCTGCACACCGAGGTGAACTCAGGGGCTGATTTACTAAAACTGGAGAGCTTAAAATCTGATGCAGCTGTGCATAGAAACCAATCCGCTTCCAGGATGTTTTGTCAAAGCTTAAGTTAGAAGCTGATTGGCTATCATGCAGAGCTGCACCAGATTT
This sequence comes from Glandirana rugosa, assembly GCA_018402905.1. Lineage (NCBI taxonomy): Eukaryota > Metazoa > Chordata > Amphibia > Anura > Ranidae > Glandirana > Glandirana rugosa. The sequence goes on along the minus strand of BLSH010045487.1, from coordinate 65,624 downwards.
TGCACTCTCCCATTTTAGTAAATCACCCCCATAGTTCTGTAGACACAGATATCGGTTAGGTTCAACTGGGGGCCACGTGTGTCCTTCATGGTCTGCCTATGTGTTCCTGAACACACAAAACGATGGGGACTTTTCCTTCTCCTGTGCAGGTGGTATATGGATAATAAAATTTCAGTTTATATTTCAGTGCTGCAATATTGTTTGAGCACTACAATTGTACAACCATCTGCTCATAATGTGTGCATTGGTTGGCAGGCTTGGAACGTAAGCCATTTTGACCTCTTTTTATCCTAAATACAATTAAAGTGCTAATTCTGAAGGCAGAGGGGGCCACGTTGGGGGGGGGGGGGGGTGTCTAATTTGGTAGGTTGTGGGCTGGGTG
>BLSH010045487.1:48500-65232 GCA_018402905.1 Glandirana rugosa | reverse complement strand
GATCGCTGATGTTTTGGGGATACAAAGGCACAGGAAATTTGGTCAAAATTGATAGCAAGATGAATGCAGTATGTTATCAAAGAATACTGGAGGAACATTTGCAGTCATCAGCCAGGAAGCTGCGCATGGGACGTACTTGGACATTCCAACATGACAATGATCCAAAACACAAGGCCAAGTCGACCTGTCATTGGCTACAGCAGAATAAAGTGAAGGTGCTGGAGTGGCCATCTCAGTCTCCTGACCTCAATATCATTGAGCCACTCTGGGGAGATCTCAAATGGTGCAGTTCATGCAAGACAGCCCAAGAATTTCCAGGAACTGGAGGCTTTTTGCCAAGAGGAATGGGCAGCTTTACCACCTGAGAAGATAAAGAGCCTCATCCACAAATACCACAAAAGACTTCAAGCAGTCATTGATGTTAAAAGGGGGCAATACACGGTATTAAGAACTTGGGGTATGTAAACTTTTGATCAGGGTCATTTGGGTTGTTTCTGTTGTCATTATTATGATTTAAAAAGAGATAGCATATGTGTATAATAACCAATGGCTTCAGCCAATCACTAACCGTGAGTGAAAGAAATGTTTTTGTGTTATATATATTTTTTTACTGCAATTTTTACAGTGATTTACTTTTTTGTGTTTTGGAGGGGCGGGGATCTGTTGCAAGGCAGATTTTTAAAAAACGCAAAATCGCAGTAAAAACGCATAAAAAACTTGCGTTTCTGGTGCAGCTCTATTGAAGTCTATTGCATGCAAAACGCAAACTGCAGTGAGAAAATCCCCAACCCTTTCCAAAAAACTCAACACCGCAAAACGCACAGATGTGAACTACATCCATAGAAAACCATGTTAAATGGACTGTAGTGCATTTCTACAAACTGCAAAACACAGTAAAAAACTCATAGGGGTGAACCTAGGGTAAGCGTGTCCCCACTGGAGGTCCCTCCGGAACCGATCCCCAAGTCTCACAACTTTTGCAACATCACTCCCTGCATTGCAAATATCGATTCCAGAGTCCATGTGCCATGATTTCTAACAGAACAATTGTCATCCTTTTTTTATTCACCCCTCATGTTTGTCAGCTCTGAATTGCAGTTTTAACACAATCACAGCTTCTTTGCTTTCATTTCACATTGCTGAAGTAACCTTGCTAGTCTGACAATATTTTGTTTTCCCTGCACTCATTGCATTAATCTGAGCCCTTTTCACCATCCAGTTTACAATGGCTAGCTTTGCATGTTCAGCAATTGGGCAACTAATTTTCATAGCAAGTTCATCTGCACACCGAGGTGGACTCAGGGGCTGATTTACTAAAACTGGAGAGCGTAAAATCTGATGCAGCTGTGCATAGAAACCAATCAGCTTCCAGGTTGTCTTGTCAAAGCTGAAGTTAGAAGCTGATTGGCTATCATGCAGAGCTGCACCAGATTTCGCTCTCTCCCATTTTAGTAAATCACCCCCATAGTTCTGTAGACACAGATATCGGTTAGGTTCAACTGGGGGCCACGTGTGTCCTTCCTGGTCTGCCTATGTGTTCCTGAACACACAAAACGATGGGGACTTTTCCTTCTCCTGTGCAGGTGGTATATGTATAATAAAATTTCAGTTTATATTTCAGTGCTGCAATATTGTTTGAGCACTACAATTGTACAACCATCTGCTCATAATGTGTGCATTGGTTGGCAGGCTTGGAACGTAAACAATTTTGACCTCTTTTTATCCTAATTAAAATTAAAGTGCTAATTCTGAAGGCAGAGGGGGGCCACGTTGGGGGGGGGGGGGTGTCTAATTTGGTAGGTTGTGGGCTGGGTGAACACAAAACAAGGCAAAGACCTTCATGACAAGGAGCTCATTCTAGTCTGGATCTTCTACCACAGGTACTGTGAGCTAATTGTAAAGTTGTTGCATGTTTAATTGTCTAATACCGGTTCTCTTCTTTCTTTTTATTTGTAACTGTATTTTTATCTTTCACTCACCTCTTGGGGAACACTGCAAGGAGCTGGTAAGAAGCCTGCTGTCTGATTCCCTCTGTGCTCTCACTGTGGCTTTTTTGCTGTTTGCTTTTGTGTTTTACTAATCCTGATATGTAAATGCAGCAACTGTTATGTTTGTAAACACGGATTTAAGAAAATGATTTTCCCTCCTGGTTATGTAGTGTGTTTTTAGGCTTTCTGTTTTATTTGTCCAACTATATTCTAATTACTGTCATTTTGACTGGCTACATTATTTCTGTTCTTTTATCTGACTGGCTATTCTTTATCTTCAATCTATCATCTTTTTACTGCTTTTTTTTTATATTGTTTTTGACCATAAACACAAAAAATACGTTTTTCAAAAACATAGAACTGTTTTTATTAGTACAGAGGGGGGTATAACTTGTAACAGTCTAGGGCAGCCTTTCTCAACCTTTTCAACATCGAGGAAGCCTTGAAATATATCTGCGGTCTCGGGGAACCCCTGCTAAAAATGAGAGATCTACAACTCCTGATACATTCGTGTGATGGGCAGTGGGAAGAATGCTCCTTACACGTGTGGTCATTGGGAAGAATTACCCCTTACAGGTAGCTAAAAAAGAAAACAATGAGGTCATTGGGAATTTATCTGAGAGGTAGAAATTGGCCATTGCTCAAGGAACCCCGCTAGCAACCTCCTGGAGGAACCCTGGTTGAGAAACCCTGGTCTAGGCAGTTCAGACTCCACATACGATAATAAAATGTTTTAGCAGAGATTGCTGCAAGTGAAAACTATGTCAAAATGACCATTAGATCTAGAGCTGTAGTCAGCTGACAATGTATGATAACCATGATGATTCCTTTAAAGTTGAGTTCAATCCCATCCCTACCTTTGTTCTTAGTCTCTTATTGGTTACCCTAGTGGTGAGCAGACTCTGACCAATAGAGTGCTTTTGGAGGTTGGAGGGGTAGGGCCAAACCCCAGCTTTTACAGGAAAAGTGGAGATTTAAATATACAATATATTGCCAAAAGTATTAGGGCGCCTGCCTTTACATGCACATGAACTTTAAAGTGGTTGTATCCCCACAAAAAAAAAAACACCTGTAAGGCAAAGGCATAATGAGCTAATATGCATACTAGCTCATTATGATATACTTACCTCAGAACGAAGCTCCCACAGGGCCGCTCTGTCCCCGCACAGGTAGCTAACATCTTCCCTTGGGGGCTCCTTCCAGGTTCATGGCTCCAGGGCTGTGAGTGGCTGGAGACACAAGACGTCACTCCCATGCATGTGCCTGGGAGCCCGTCTTTCCGGCAAGGTTTCCGGCAGGGTCCAGCACTATACACCGGGCCTTCACCGGCTGCATGCAAGGTGCATATCTCCTAAACCATGCAGGTTTAGGAGATATTCATTTTACCTATAGGTAAGCCTTATTTGAGGCTTACCTGTAGGTAAAAATCACTAAAATGGGGATACAACTGCTTTAATGGCATCCCAGTCTTAGTCCATAGGGTTCATTATTGAGTTGGCCCACCCTTAGCAACTATAACAGCTTCAGCTCTTCTGGTAAGGCTGTCCACAAGGTTTAGGAGTGTGTCTATGGGAATGTTTTGACCATTCTTCCAGAAGCGCATTTGTGGGGTCAGGCACTGATGTGGACGAGAAGGCCTGGCGCGCAGTCTCCACTCTAATTCATCCCATAGGTGTTTTATCAGGTTGAGGTCAGGACTCTGTGCAAGCCAGTCAACTTTCTCCACCCCAAACTCACTCATCCTCGTCTTTATGGATCTTGCTTTGGGTACTGGTGCACAGTCATATTGGAATAAGAAGGGGCCATCCCCAAATTGTTCCCACAAAGTTGGGAGCATAAAATTGTCCAAAATGTTTTGGTATGTGGAAATCTTAAGAGTTCCCTTCACTGGAACGAAGGGGGCATGCCCAACCCCTGAAAAACAACCCCACACCATAATAACCCCTCCACCAAATGGTTTGGACCAGTGCACAAAGCCAGGTTCATAAAGACTTGGATGAGCGAGTTTAGGGTGGAGGAACTTGACTGGCCTGCACAGAGTCCTGACCTCAACCCAATAGAACACCTTTGGGATGAATTGGAGCGAAGACTGCGAGCCTGACCTCATAAATGCACTTCTGGAAGAATGGTCAAACATTCCCATAGACACACTTCTAAACCTTGTGGACAGCCTTCCTAGAAGAGTTGAAGCTATTATAACTGCAAAGGGTGGGCCAACTCAATATTGAACCCTACGGACTGAGATTGGGATGCCATTAAATTTCTTGTGCATGTAAAGGCAGGCGTCCTAATACTTTTGCCAATATAGTGTACCTTCAGCTGTCTGTATCTAGATCAACCATACATTTTATTGTGCAGTTTTCATTGGAAGTAATCTCTGTATATTGTGTTTTTTCCCTAAAATCTTAAAGTTGAATTGTCTAGGTTTGAGATAGGTTTACTTTAAATAACAGTGGTGCCTCCCGTGGAGGAACATAGCTTCAACATTAAGTTGCATATCACGATACTTGATATTGTGGTTAATGCAGGACTCAATGAACGTCTACCTTGTCCCAACTATATCTAAGTTCTGCACCTAAAGCTTTTAAGTGCACTCATTCTTTTCCACTTAGCTCACTGCAACCTCACTGGTTTTGCCAATTTCAACGGTGTTTTTTTTTTGTTTTTTTTGTGTGTAACTTTATTTTCTCTTTTTTTTCTTTTTTTTATTATCTGACAATTTTAACTATAAGTTTTTACATTTTCACTATCAGCCTATGAGTCATTATTGATAATGAAGTATTGCGTGCATTGTTTTCTTTTAAGCCCCTTTCACACTTGTATTACGCTATTTTACCGTGATTACAGATCAGTACGACTTTGATCTGACTTTGTTGCATGCAACTTTGGCACAATGAAAACATATTACAAAGTCGTACAGAAATAGTACAGAAATCACATCTATATTATTCAGGTGCAATTTGCATCAGACTTTGAGAGTTTAACATTAAAGTCTATGGACCTCAAGTTGCATCAAAGTTGGGCCAAAGTAATGCAGGGACTACTTTGAAGCCGTACAGATATGAATGGTACTCATTGGAAATAATGGGGAACGACTTGTCATGCGACTTTGCAGTCCTAAGTCACAGAACAAGTCGCATAAGTGTGAAAGGGGCCTTAACCAGACTTTCTTTGGAAACATTTGCATGCAAAAAAATATTTTATTTTATATGCAATCGATAGACAGAAAAACAATGAATGCTTTTTTTCCCCTAATTTTGACACCATTCAAAAATAAGTAGCATTACTGTAGATAAACAGTATGCATTTTATTCTAATTTGTGTTCTTATAATGGCGATAAATTTATGTTTCTCATACAAAGCATAAGAAAATTATTTACGGATAAAAACATTATTTGTATTTTTTATTTTAAAAAGTTGCACTTTCAGTGTTACAATGGGGGTAAAGAATAGCTGAGGGAAGAAAAAAGTTAATTAGGGCTGATTAGGTATAACTGAGGTTAAATTTTTATTTTCTTAATTTTTTTTTTTTTTTTATATGTAGGGTTGCTTTATCTGATGTCATATGCAGAGCAAAGGTCGCTCCTTTTACATATGAATGAAATCAAATACTGTGTAACAATTCTTACATTGTATTTACTCTGATCCTGACAGACATTTTCACAGCCACTCCTAATATGTGTGCCTGTTCACACTGTAGCGATATCAGATATTGCATGTGATTCTTACCGCACTGCGGTGCAGATCACATGCAGTGTCTGTGCAATGCAAATTCAGCCATACAGATTGGATTGCATGGGTGTTCACACCCATTGCAATCTGATTCCTGTCCGAATTCACAGTTCGCACTGTGATATGCGAACCAATCTGGGGGGTATTAACTTTGTATTGGCACCCGCAGCGGTTCGCATAGGGCAGTATGAACTGCCTGTGAGTTCTATGTGATGCGGGAAACGGCATTGGAATCACACTGGTTCCTGTATCAAGCTGGTGTGAGCCGGGTCTGTAATATGTAGCAAGTCCTGGCTGTCATTTGACAGCTTGGAATTCTTGGTAATAGTGGGAGAATGGTGACGTGGGGAGATCAGCAGAATGTAGGGGATTTGCTCTAGGACTTTTGTTGGCTTACAGTTTCTCACAAAAGTGAGTACACCCCTCACATTTTTGTAAATATTTTATTATATCTTTTCATGTGACAACACTGAAGAAATTACACTTTGCTACAATGTAAAGTAGTGAGTGTACAGCTTGTATAACAGTGTCAATTTGCTGTTCCCTCAAAATAACTCAACACACAGCCATTAATGTCTAAACCGCTGACAACAAAAGTGAGTACACTCCTAAGTGAAAATGTCCAAAATGGGAACAATGTGCCAATATTTTGTGTGGCCACCATTATTTTCCAGCACTGCCTTAACCCTCTTGGGCATGGAGTTCACCAGAGCTTCACAGGTTGCCACTGGAGTCCTCTTCCACTCCTCCATAACAACATCGCGGAGCTGGTGGGATGTTAAAGACCTTGCACCACTCCACCTTCCGTTTTGAGGATGCCCCACAGCTCAATAGAGTTTAGGTCTGGAGACATGCTTGGCCAGTCCATCTCCTTTACCCTCAGCTTCTTTAGCAAGGCAGTGGTCGTCTTGGAGGTGTGTTTGGGGTTGTTATGTTGGAATACTGCCCTGCGGCCCAGTCTCCGAGGGGAGGGGATCATGCTCTGCTTCAATATGTCACAGTACATGTTGGCATTCATGGTTACCTCAATGAACTGTAGCTTCCCAGTGCCGGCAGCACTCATGCAGCCCGAGACCATGACACTCCCACCATCATTCTTGATTGTAGATAAAACACACTTGTCTTTATACTCCTCACCTGGTTGCTGCGACACACGCTTGACACCATCTGAACCAAATAAGTTTATCTTGGTCTCATCAGATCACAGGACATGGTTCCAGTAATCCATGTCCTTAGTCTGCTTGTCTTCAGCAAACTGTTTGCAGGCTTTCTTGTGCATCATCTTTAGAAGAGACTTCCTTCTGGGATGACAGCCATGCAGACCAATTTGATGCAGTGTGCAGCGTATGGTCTGAGCACTGACAGGCTGACCCCCACCCCTTCAACCTCTGCAGCAATGCTGGCAGCACTCATACATCTATTTCCCAAAGATGCCCTCAACTGCTTTGGTCGACCATAGCGAGGCCTGTTCTGAGTGGAACCTGTCCTGTTTAATCGCTCTATGGTCTTGGCCACCATGCTGCAGCTCAGTTTCAGGGTCTTGGCAATCTTCTTATAGTCTAGGCCTTCTTTATGTAGAGCAACAATTCTTTTTTTCAGATCCTCAGAGTTCTTCGCCATGAGGTGCCCTGTTGAACTTCCAGTGACCAGTATGAGAGAGTGAGAGCAATAACACCAAATTTAATACTCCTGCTCCCCATTCACACCTGAGACCTTGTAACACTAACGAGTCACATGACACCAGGGAGGAAAAATGGCTAATAGGGCCCAATTTGGACATTTTCACTTAGCGGTGTACTCACTTTTGTTGCCAGCGGTTTAGACATTAATGGCTGTATGTTGAGTTATTTTGAGGGGACAGCAAATTTACACTGTTCTACAAGCTGTACACTCACTACTTTATATGGTAGCAAAGTGTCATTTATTCAATGTTGTCACACGAAAAGATATAATAAAAGAAGCTTTTATTGTAGAAGAAACCTAGTATTTTTTTTTTTTTTTTTTTTTTTTTTTTAATGAAGATGGATTTTTAGCCTTCGGGCATCTGCACAGATCAGATTAGCTTCCTTTACACTGAAGCCCAGGTGAGCTCAGCCATAAGTCGCAGCCATGCTCATGTGCTAAGGCGCTCAAAGGGTTTCATTCAGACTGGCATTGACACATGCGTGGCGTGCAGGTGGTGTTTGATATCTTAAAAATTTTAAGTTTACATGCGGTCAGGAGTGGGTGCACGGATTCGGATGCAGATAGTGTGTATTCAGATCCATGTACCCTGTCATACGTTGGCATTTGACTGCATCTGTAGCCACCACTACAGGCTGCCTGCGTGTAGCTCAATGCAGATACAGGCACAATAACCAACACTGGTTGCATACAGGTGTCACCGCCCATATGAATGAAACTGAAACAAAGTTTGATAGGTTTGTGTTCATTTTTCCATTCTTTGAACATTTTTATGCAGTTTGCTTTCCATCTTCTTTGATGTCTACTTTTCTTTAATTTTACTTTTTTCTCCAAATACCAATGTTTTAGTATTTTCTTAAATCCTTGTATACTGCAGTGCATCTTATATTGTCCCCTAACTTCATCACCGCTTTTATCTGAGGATATTTTTCCCTTTTGCATGAATATTATTCCTTGCTTTGACATATTTAGAATATAACCCAATCAATGAGTCTTGTCTGCTAATATTCCATTTCCAGGAATTAATGATTTACACATTGGAATCACATAAACTTGAGATTTTGTTTGAATCTTTTACATTATTTCATGATATGACGTGGCTTATTTAATAATGTGGTAAAAAGATTTTAGTTCACAGTAGTCAATTAAAAAGATAGAAAAGTTAATGGTAAGTATGGGTCAGCGCATTTGCTTATTAAATAAGCCCGCTAAACCTCTAAACATTCTGTGGGCACCCCTAAACCTCTTCTTTGTGCCAATCAGTTTAAAGTACTGAAATTTACAATCAGATTTTCAAGCAAGACACTGCTGAAAATATAGATTTAGATTTCCCAACATTTTCAGGTAATCTGATGATTTATTTCTCACATGTAGGATAATTCTTGTGATTTGACAGTTATTTTGTGGAGTGCTCACATTTTATAATCGCATTCAATCAATGCAGTTTAAATGGATTTTGTAATAAATGAATGCTGACTATTGATTCAATAAGGTCCTGATTTTATTTTCTCATTTGTGCATACCATGAGATAGATTGCTTTTAGTCTCTGTGTTCTAACAAATATCAGTGCATTGCAAGCTGCTAATTCTTGTATGTTATTCTTTCCTATTATCCAGGAGGAACTGACCAGTACCAGTGTAGAGCATATAATTGTCAACCCCAATGCAGCTTATGACAAATTTAAAGACAAGAGGGTTGGCACTAAAGGACTAGGTAAGTTTTAAAGTGCAGGTGTTGTGGTAAATTTGACTTTCTGCTATGGCAGAGGAGAAAGTAGTCCTAGTTTGTGTAGAGATGAGAATAAAAAAAATACTGTAATAATGAGGCAAATTGCACTAGGATGGGTTTCCTTTTAGACCCCTAGTGCCCAACCTGTGGCCTGGGGGTTGCATGTGACCCTCTTGTCAATTTTTATGTGGCTCTCGGGGCCTCTGCTAATCTGTCTTTCCCCATTACACTGTTAGACTCCTTTCACACCAAGGCATTTTTCAGGCGTTTTTGCTCTAAAATGAGCGCATAAAAAGCGCGCCAAAAACGCTCCCCATGCATCTCAATGGATGCTTTCACACCGAGGCGTTGCACTTGCTAGGCGTTGCTAAAAGTCCTGCAAGCAGCCTCTTTTCAGCTTGTTTTGTGCGCTGAAAATAGCACTTCAAACCCGCCCATGTCCATTGAAAATAATGGTTAAGCCCATGAAATGTGCACTGAGGCTGTGGAAAGGTCACATAATTGAAACACGAGTGCTTGAAAAGCGCTAAAAAAACGCCATTAGATGGGCGCTATTTATAGCGCTAGCAATTCAAAAGCGTGGCAAAATCGCACACTTAAATAATGGCGTCTTACAGGATTTTATAGGCTTTTTTCCAAAGCCTTGGTGTGAAAGGAGCCTTAGATTCTAGCAGTCTCATGGAATAGGTCTCCTGAAGCATGTCCCTAGTCTCTCAACAACTCACATAGCATATTTGCAGTCTCTGACAGTCTCCTACTGCATGTCTGCAGCCTCTGACTGTCACTTGTATCTTGCACAATCACTGACCATCTCCTTTATTAGGTCCACACTCTATGGCCATCTCTTGTATCATGCCCAAAGGCTTTGACTATATCCTGTTGTGTGTCTGCTGTCTCTGACACTCAATATTCACTGAATTTTATGAGGCCTTTTGGTGATGTCAGGGCCACACTTCAGGCACCCCTCATGTCAAGAAAGTTGACCACCACTGCTCTAAACTCTCCTCTCCATTGTGTAGTTAATGGCGTGTGACCCTGCATTACTTCTGGAGGAAGAGATGAGGTTGGAAGTAGAACTGGGTTTAAATTGTAAATGAAATTCATTCAATGCAGTAATTGAAACATTGCAAGTTAAAATGAGTGCATGCATGAATACTGACAAATCTGTATCGTGTGGCCTTCACAGTAGGTTTCCCAACTGTTGCAGGAGGTTTATCTAACCTTTTTGCTTGATCTTTGCTGGTTGCACAACTCAGAGCTTGGCTTTCTAATGAACTGATGCATTTTTGCCTTGTAGACTGAAATGCATCAGCTGGTTTAACTTATGTGTGCGGCATGCATCTACAAATAAAGTATTACTGGAGAAAGAAACTGTCTCTGCAAATGCTTTTACATTGTGCCATGGTACCAGGAATAGGATCTGAGCCACACACTGCAAGCGGGAGGTGTAAGGCTAGAGAAGAGGTTGAGAGGAGTGCAGTCTTGTTTTCCACACATCTCTCTTAGTATGTCGGTATGTCCATACATTTACATAATGAGAGGAGCACATCACTGTATGTAACAATGTGGTGGCTCTCAGGTTCTGCTTTCTCATTTTTGGAGACATCTGCCTTTAATCAAACAAGCAACACTTGGTTGATAAGAGCAGGGGAAAGGAAGGATTGGGGTAAAGATAAAACCTCTCACACTTGCTGATGAAGGTGCTGAGAATTTCCTGTGGTGAAATAACATCACTTCCCTCAGAAAGTAGAACCTCCTTCTCCACCACCTACAAATGCTGAGGATATTAACAGAATAGACTCCACAAGATGCCATATTTCGATATGTTTACATTAAAAATGACTTTAGTTATGCTGTTTTTGTCTGTGTTCTGGCTGGATAGATTTACCCTATTTGTCCTGTAACAATTGTCAAAAATGGGGTGTGAAGGTAAATATTCTATTGAAGACACGTGCTCCTGCTGACATATGTCTGAGGATTTCCCTTCACCTTAAGGAGATTTCCTCTCAGTCCGTGTTGTGTCCACAGCACAGATAAACCATAAGATTCACAAAGAGTTGCACAAAGTCTCTTTGGAAATGCGTCTTGCTCCCATACAACAAATGGCGGTGCACGTGACAGATTTGTGTATGTGTTGGAAACGTATGTGAATTTGTTGCGAAGATGTGGTAGAATTGACATAAATTACTCCACAGGACCTTGCCAGCTGTGATGGCAACTGAGGAGGCCACCTCAGGCAGCATTTATGGAGACATGATTGTGGGCCAGACCTGAGGCCATAGTATCTATGTTTCATGCTCCATCCTAAGTGCATGGTCAGCCCCAATTTTATTGGTTTCTAGGATGCTCGCAGCCACCTGCATCTTAGAAAGCAGTGATGCTGTGTGGTCGACAGCATCCTAGAGACAGATGATGCTGTACAGCTGACCACAAGTCGTGGGAATAAACCTGGAGGTAAAATTAAGACCCACTATGGAATTGTTCCAATTTTGCCTCCAGCTTCTTTAAAGTGATTGTGAAATATTTTATATTTAAAAAATAACAAACATGCCATACTTACCTGCTCTGTGCAGTGGTTTTGCAGAGAGCAGCCCTGATCCTCTTCTTCTCTGGTGCTCCCAGCCCCCCCCCCCCCTGCCAAGTGCCCCTGTAGCAGGCCGCGTGCAGCGGGGGAACTCATGCATGCTTGCTTCCGAGCCAGCTGTTTGTGTACATTGGCACACAAAGCTGGCCTGGCCTCCCTCTCTCCTCTCACTAGCTGTGATTGACAGTACCTACCTACCTCTCTGTCCAGTGAGGGGAGATAGATCCCAGAGAGCTGCTACTCTTGTGCACATCATTGGCTCGAGATCGGGTTGAGGTAAGTATATGGCAGGGCTTGGATTGAGGAGGGGGGGGGGGGGTGAAGCTGCATTCAGATGTTTTTTTACCTTAATGCTTAGAATTCATTAAGCTAGACAACCTTCTGCCTTTTGAACCACTTTAACTGTGATATCCTGGTGTTTGTTAATGAATTTGTCGCAGCCATAGCAACATGTTTGAAGTGAAGCTACATGATTCTTGCACTAGACTCCTCAACACAAAAATACTGCCAGAATTTATTGCAAAGCTGTTATGAATCGCTCCCAAAGCTTTCATTTTATTGCACAGTCAAAGTAGTGGAAATGCACTCATGCTCTCACTATTTCATTTGTAGATTTCTCAGATCGAATCAGCAAGTCAAAAAGGACAGGATATGAATCTGGAGAATATGAACTAGTAAGTATTTGGGTAATACTTTGATTTGCTATCATAATTGTTAAATTTATTAAAGGCATTAAAGGCCCTTTCACACTGTTGCATTTTTACCTTGGGGGGGGGAACCCAAGAAATAATGTTCCCCTTTAAATCTTATTGCCTTTAAATTCACATGAATTTGCTGTGGGTGCGATGCATTTTTTTTTGAAACGTCCTGCTTGCAGCATCTTTGGCTTTACAAAATTGCACCAAAACACCACTCCTCATTGAAATAAATGGAAAACACATCAAAAATGCAATGGGTGCATTTTTGGTGTGTTTTTTGAGTCACATGTCCATGTTTCACAGGTACAGAAACACATCAAAAAAGCGCATGTGTTTTTGATGCATTTTCACACTGCCCCATTGAAAAAGCAGCCTAAGGGTGAGAAAATAGAGTGATTCCACCATACTAACTAAAGTATGTCACCCATAAAGACCTCCTTTATCTTTTTTGGTCTAAAGCAAGTTTCCCTTGAGGTTCTTCTACCCTGTGATGGTCACCCCATAGCACTTTTTAATTTGTGTGTTTCAAATTAGAACGTTATCGACAATGGGCTTGTTGTAGTGGCTGGTGAGCCATTAGGGCCTCCCAATAGGAAACTGGCTGCCACAGAAAGCACAAGGGGCACTTAGGACACATTTTGCATGCTATCAATGTGTTTCTTTGTTTATAATGAATAATACTGTTTAATCTGTATTCTTTTTCAAAGTTTTTGAGACTTAAGGGCTTGCACTTGGTAAAATGATGCTCTTTAGCATTCTTTCCTGCCACAGATCCATTGACGTGCTTTGCTGCCAGTGATAGAAAACTAGGATATGTATAAAGACCATCTGACATTACCTAGGTGTTGGATGCTTTGGTTCGGATGTCGTGTAGGCAGTGGATGCTTTCATGTGTTGTTTTTCTTTTGGGGGGGTTGTAGTAACACTTGAAGTGTTCTGAATGACATGTTTTGTAGAGAAGACCAAGGCACAGTATACATCAAATTCAGATTGGAGATGTTGTTAACCATATTTATTGGTCTACATTTTTGGTTACCTAACCCTCTGCTTTCCAATTAGGGTTCAGGTATATTTGAAGGAACGTGTGCTTTTGAGGTAGCTTTCACAAAGTAGCTGTACATTGAGGGGAATGTGCTAAAACTGGAGCAGCCATAATCTAGACATGGTAGCCAGGCAGTTTCTGTCTCTCATTTTCAAAGCTTAACTGAACAGTAGAAGCTGATTGGTTGCTTTGCACCGCTGCTTCAGATTCTGTCTGCTCCAGTTATAATAAATTCCCCCCATTGTTGTGGGTTTTTTTTTTCAGTTTGTTCTGTTTTGTCAACCTTTTTTTTTTCCTATGTCTCTCTGGAAGGGAGATTTCTCCTCACTTTGTGTAACAGCGGTCACGTGGACATGACGTGATGTGAAATCGCCCCAACAGGGATAGAGTAGTAATAAATAAGTTTCTAAGGTAATATCCTATCTCCAAAGTGTCGATTTTATTAATGGGCTTGTTTTTTATCAGCATAAGAGTAGTGCACTATTGTATGTGTATCTTATCTATATTTCTTTTGCAGCTGGGGGAAGGAATTGGCATCAAGGAGACACCACAACAAAAATACCAGCGGCTGCTTCATGAAGTACAAGAGCTGACACAAGAAGTTGAAAAGATACAGGTGAATCTTAGACATTTAAGTCAATTTGAATAAGCAACCTTTCTGCGAGTGATAAGAACCACATTTGTTGTAAGATTTTTTCATTAATGTAATGTAGCTCTTTGAGTCCCTTTTTGTGTGAATGCTTTGTTATAACCTCATAATTCTCTATTTTTCTACGTAGAGCACTGTTAAGGAATCAGCCACTGAAGAGAAGCTTACTCCAGTTGCATTAGCAAAGCAAGTGGCTACATTGAAGCAACAGTTAGTTTCCAACCACTTAGAGAAGTTGCTAGGTCCTGACGCTGCCATCAACCTGACAGACCCTGATGGAGCTCTTGCAAAGTAAGCGTTAAAATAATAAAGATAACTCTTGTGTAACAAGACCTGGGCAGTATTCCTCTTTCATAGGACTGACTATTCTAAATTGGTAAAAGGTGACATGTGATTGGTCATTTAAATAATTCTGTATGTGTAATGCATAAGTGCTATAAGGATGTCCTAATAGAATGTGTTTGATATTAGGCTGACATGGCTCGGGAATAGGTGGCATTAAGTCTTATATCTGATGTCTCATTTTAGGCGGTTGCTAACTCAGTTGGATGCTGCTAAAACCAGGAAGAGTCCAGAAGGAAAAAGCCCGGCAAAAGGATTAGACAAAGATGGGGGTTTGGTCACCTATGAATTACATTGCCGTCCTGAACAAAACAAATTTTCCCAGGCTGCTAAGGTAATGTTAGGTGGCACAAGCGTGATCACATTTGTTTTCTTTTTTTTTTTGTGTGTGTTTGTATAAAAATTAGTAGAGAAGGATAGTAAACATTGGTGTTTTTTCCTAAGAATGTTTTGTGGTTATTTACATACTAGCAAATGTATAGTTCTCAGAACTCCTTCCTGCTTTGTCACCTAAATAAAGTTCCCTCTGCATCATACCATTTGCTGGAGCATATGTCCCCCCTTTCAAAGCAAGTATTCTGAAACTTTGTGCGGCTGCTGACTCTCAATCCCATCTGTCACTAACAGCTCGGGCTCTCACTGACAATCAGGAAGCAATCAGAGTTGTTCCTGATCATGTGACCACTGTTTCAGCTACAACATAGTAATCACTGATGAGGAAAAAAAAAGCCTTTAGCCTGCAAACACTTATCAGCCAATATATGCCAGTATATTGGGTATACAAAATTGTCATAGTTGTTGCCATGTTAACTGACGTATATGAACGCTGCTTAATTTGTCCTGGGTATCTAGCCTTCAATGACTTCTAGTCATGAAAGGATTGTTGTTGGAAGAAGAGCTTTGACCGTCACATTAAATCTGTTTCTGAACATAACATATAAGCAGGTGTGAACCATAACATCAGCGATCGTATTTTAATTTAGTATGACGTTTTCATCAAGTAGACATTGATATTCATGAGTGGGAATTTAACTTACTGACACATTGCACATGGTTCGCTCTGTTCTTTTAAAAATGTTCTGTATCTGGCATTTGCTAGAAGCGTCTAACAACTATGTGTCATGTTGGTTGTCTGTAAGTGCATTTAGCTGTCCACCACAGTGAACCTGCTGTAGCAGACAGGATAAAAGAAATAACATTGGGGCTTTAAAGTTCTGTTAACATAGATAGTTTTGAAGCAGTGCTTTTCATGTGTCACATTGAAATTGGTTTTATGACATATCACAGTGTTGGTTTTTTTTTTTACTTGTTGTGTTACAGTTGGCAGAGCTTGAGAAAAGACTGGGTGAGCTAGAATCTGCTGTGCGCTGTGACCAAGACCCACAGGCAAGTTATTGGCACATAATATAGTAAGTGATTTCTTCTCTCTGACTCATTTTAAAGGTGAAAGACATTTACTACTTTTGTTGTTGCAGAATCCCCTCACTGTTGGATTGCAAGGATCAAATCTCATGGTATGTAGCTTGTCTCTTATAAGTGTGAAAACCACTGTAAAATCACCATTGTACTTAAAGCTATGTTATGAAACCTCTACCTGAAAAAGTAATATAGTGGCTAATCTGAAAGTAGGGTAGAAACACAAATTAATGCCTGGATTTTTTGTCTGCCCAGGATAGTGTGGAAATACTACAAGCTAAAGTGAACATGTTAGATGTTGCATCGTTGGATCAGGTGGAGGCCAGGCTACAGGTAAACAATGTTACCTCTTTGATTTGTAGATCAAGGAACTGGTGTCCAGAAGCAGAATTTGTTTTCTTTATATACATATGTGTCAAGTAGCTGTGTGTTTTATTCCATAGAGTGTTTTGGGGAAGATGAACGAAATTGCAAAGCACAAAGCGGCAGTTGAGGATTAAATTTATAAAGGTGAGGTCTTACATAAGTTCTACAAGTGTCGTCTCTTGTGGAGAGAATCATCTTTCGGTTACACGTCGGGGAAACCACGAACCTGTGTACTGGTTTCGACACCGATACAAACATACCTGATACGGTTTTTTCTCCCAACTACAGATGTTTCTCGACGTATTACCAAACCTAAATCTAAAATTTGTATATGGAACGAAAGACACAGACGTAGGAGTTGACGGCGAAACACGAAACGTTAAAGCAAGTAGAAGGGGTTTTGTGAGATACCTTATTTTGTGTGTCGATGAACTGTGTATACATATATTTCTTTTGTTTAAGACGAAGACCTGTGGTCAAGGAACTAGATGTTTAGTTTCTCC
>BLSH010045486.1:231540-241690 GCA_018402905.1 Glandirana rugosa | reverse complement strand
GAAAAATGCTGCTTTAATATTAGCAAGAAGTTTATGCTGACAAGGTTTTTTGTCTCGGCACACAAACATATCCTGTCCTTAAACTCACTGTCTGACCCTGTGGGGGTCACTTCTAAGTAATCACGTCATAACATGTTATCTTATCCGGCAAATACATCCTCTTTTGTAATTTGCTACATCATAACATGTTATCTTACCTTGCAGTACATCCTGTTTTGTAGATTGAACGTCTGTAACCTTGAAGCTGAGTAATTACATTCTAATATGTTATGTTATTCTTGAATTAATGACATAATGTATAGATAACTGCTGACAAGGCAATTTTTTCTTTGTGTAATATACGCCTCCCTTTGTATGAATTGTATATAAATACCCATTGTCCTCCCAGTAAAGCCAGAGACTGTTTTCACCATACTTGTGTGTCTGTCTGCATCCATTTCATTCGGGTGAACTCAATCTCTCATTGGACGTCCAAACTCAAGACAGACTGACAGAGAGATGATAGCCGAGGGTTATCATAGCAGTTCCTAACAGTTACCCTTTGAAGAAAGGTCCTGATCAAGGAGTGAGAAGTCAAAGGCTTCTGAAAACATATGGACAAGGCAGAAACCTGTCCTTTGATTGTAGTCAAAACCAGCTTCAATTCATGAAGAAAGGCTAGCATTTTACCAATCACATACTTGCGGGGATGCTGTTTCCTGGCCTCACACCACGCAGTGTGAGCCTTCCAGACCCTATGATAAATCTTCCTGGTGACTAGCTTTTTAGCATTTACCATTGTAGATAACACAGGGCCCAAAAATCCCAGGATATCTCAATACCGTGGCTTCAATAGGCATGCCGTCAGCTTAGCGCACGTAAATTCAGGTGGAATATAGGACCCTGAGAAAGTAGATCGGATCGGACCGGAACTTGCCAAGGCCCGTCCGCCGTTAACCTCATTATCTCTGGGTAGCAGGGCCTCCTGTCGCCGCTTCCTCTTAAATTTTGCTCAAGGGATGCGGTAGCAGAGAGATTGGGTAAAAGGCATAAATCAAGGAGAACTGGGCTCATGGAATCACCAGAGCCCCTACTCCTATTGCCAAAGGATCCCTGCTCTGGACACAAACTGTTAGACTTTGTTGTTGAATTGGGATGCCAGTAGATCAACCTCTGGCGTCCCCCAGCACAGGAAAATTTCCTGAAACACTTCTGGCTGCAGAGACCACTCTCCCGGCTGTATCTGTTGGTGGCTGAGAAAGTCCGCCTTACAATTTTCCCACGCCTGGTATGTGAACTGCAGAGAGTCTCAAACTTGCCACTGCCGTGGTCTTGTTGGCCGGTACTCTTACCTGGCAGCCCTGCAGCCTGGATGTCCAATACCTCAGAGCTAGCCAAATAGCTCGTAGCTCTAGGAGGTTTATGGGCAATCTCTGCTCCACCAAAGACCCCCTGGACCGTGGAGTCCCCTATAACAATTCCCCAGCCTACAAGACTGGCATCTGTGGTCACAATCTTCCAAAACACTGGAAGAACATATCTGCCCTGAGACAGATTCTAGTTTACCAACCACCAGGCGAGATTCCATCGAGCCCTGAGAGATAAGGATATGCAGGAATCCGAATCTGCATTTTTCTGTTCCACTCTGCCAGAATGTTGCGCTGAAGCGCCCTGGAGTGAAACTGTGCATAGGGAACTGCCTCGAAAGAGGCTACCATCTTCCCTAGCAGCCTCACATAGAGGTGAACTGAAGAGTGTCTCATCGCCCTCACCTGGCTTACCAGAGCCTTGAGGTCGCTGATCCTCTCAGGGGTGAGAGTATCCTTGCCTGGACTGTTTCTAGATATACCTAGATATTCCAGAGACTGAACTGGGTCTAGCAAGGAATACCCTTCATACCTGACTCAACCCCTGCTTTCCAGGATTGTTAGGGTCACATTCTGCACCGAGACTGATCTCTGAGCAAGAGGTTGTCCAGACATTCCATTATTAGGACCCCTTGTGACCCTAGAAGGCCCAGCAGTGGAGCCAGAATATTTATGAAGATTCAGGGAGCTATTTTAATCCTGAATGGCATAGCCAGAACTGGTATCATAGTTCTTCTATCACAAAACGCAAAAACCTCTGATGAGGTAGCAAAATTGGCACAGGTAAATATGCATCCTTGATGTCTATTGATACCAAAAAATCTCCTTCCTGGAACGAAGCAATCATTGAGCGGATTGACTCAATGCAGAATGGCTGTACCGAAAGAAATTGGTTTAGGACCTTGAGATCTAGAATAGGCCTTAACTTCCCGTTTTGCTTCGGGACCGTAATAGGTTCGAGTAGTAAGCAAGCAGGCATGTGTTTACGCAAAACGTGCCTATGTAAGTAAGCAGGCATCTGTTTATGCACAACATGTATTCATAGGCATCAGGTGTCTCTGCATCATGTGTGCTATGCATCATGCGACCTATGCAGACACCTTCCTATGCAGACACGCGCCCATGCAGACACAAGTCTCAATTCGACACAGGCCATGCGAAAAGTGCAGGCAAAAGTAGGGAAATTTTAAACAAACTTTTTCCTATGTTTGCAGGAAGCCAGCTGGGTTCAGTAACATTATCCCAATTAGGGATTACTCACCATTCCTCGTCGTAGGGCCTGGAGGAGACTGCAGGCCCAACCTTCACCCATCACGACGGGCTTTGTCCAAAGGACCTTCAAGGACCGGGTACCCATTCTGAGGGTCCACTCCCTTGGACCTGTATAGCACCCTGCAGGCATACCTTGGTTCAGTGTTCCAGGTTTACCTACACGCAGGATCCAGCGCCATATATAGTCGCTTACAGGCAAAACCTCACAGTTCCTTCTTCTTAGCGAGACGCGGGTGCCATTTATCTTAGCTTAATGCCGCTTGAAATGGATCTGGTATGAAGGCTGTCCCTGATTCTAAAAGAACCTGTGTGGGAACCAGCATAGAAGCTCCACAGAGATGTAGAAGTGACCATCCACCTTCAAGACACTGGCAAAAAAACTGAAGTGCTCCCAGTGTGGGAGGGGTTATAGAGGAGGGGGAATGGCCTGTTTGTTTTTTATTTGATTACCAGTGTCCATTTACCTATAGGTGGCACATAATCCAGTATGTATATGAATATATAGCCTGCTCTGTGTCCCATGATGTCCGAGAAAGAAAAATTATTTTATTATTTTTGCTGAGACAGGATGCTCACACTTGCAGGGGTGCAGTTTGTCATCTTCACCCTGGGTACTGGGTACTGCCCACACTACACACAGGGCACTTAACAGATCTCCTCCCCACAAAGCACATAGCTGAGATCGGATTTCCTTACAAACACAGCCTCAATCTGCACAGTGTAAAGCTACCTGCTAAGTTGCCGTTTTGATCTATGAAATTCCCAGATCGGAATGGTAGCACAGCTGCAGTAGCCAGCTACACATTATGCAGATTGAGCCTGTGTCTGTAAGGAATCCGATCTCAGCTATGTTCTGTGTGGGAAGGAATAGATCGGCTGAGTACCCAGGCTGTGTGCAGGGCAGGGCAGGGAAAGGGATGAGGAGCTCTGCTGGGCTCTTTGCCACCAGTAACCCTGTCCTTTTCTCTGCTGATCCCTTGTATAATGTCCTACTGACTACTGTCCTCTGCCCTGCTGACCCATCTTTTGCCCTGATAACACCTGTTCTCCGACCTGCTGACCCGTCATCTGCTCTGTTGATCCCTGCTGACCTTACATCTTCTACTCTGCTGACCCCTGTCGCCTGCCCTACTGACTCTTGTACACTCCCCACTGACCTCTCATCCTCTGCCCCCTGAGATTTTTTACTGCACCCCCACATCAGACAGGCTAGATCAGGCCCGGTTATTAACTCAATGCAGAGTTATCTTTTATCTACCATATCTCACAAAATGAGTACACCGCCACATTTTTGTAAACATTTTATTATATCTTTTCATGTGACAACACTGAAGAAACTACACTTTCCTACAATGTAAAGTAGTGAGTGTACAGCTTGTATAACAGTGTACATTTGCTGTCCCCTCAAAATAACTCAACACACAGCCATTAACCAGTTCAGATCCGCGCTATAGCCGAAAGACGGCTACAGCGCGGATCTCAATTGCCCGGCGGACGTCCGCCATTGTGCACGCTCCCCACGCGCACTCGCAGCCTGCCGAAACCCGCAGATCACCTGTAACAGCTGCAGAATGGGGAACTGCCGATGTGAACACGGCGGTTCTCCGTTCTGTTAAGGGGGACATAGCAGATCTACTGATCCCTGTCACTGGGATCAGGGAGCTCTGTTATGTCCTGACCAGCCCCGCCCCCATACAGTTAGAACACATACAGGGAACACAGTTAACCCCTTCACTGCCCCCTTAGTGTTAACCCCTTCCCTGCCAATGACATTTACACAGTAATCAGTGGACATTTAAATTTCTGATCACTGTATAAATGTCATTGGTCCCAAAAAAGTGTCAAAAATGTCCAACATGTCCGCTGCAATATCACAGTCCCGATAAAAATCGCAGATCGGCGCCATTACTAGTAAAACCGCCATAAATCAATTCCTATAGTTTGTAGATGTGATAACTTTTGCGCAAACCAATCAATGTACGCCAATTGCAATTTTTTTTTGAATAATCTTCTTTTTTATATATTTTTTTTTGGTTATTTATTATAGCAAAAAGTAAAACATATTGTTCTTTTTTCAAAATCGGCGCTATTTGTTTGTTTATAGCGCAAAAAATAAAAACCGCAGAGGTGATCAAATAGCACCAAAAGAAAGCTCTATTTGTGGAAAAAAATGATAAAAATTTTGTTTGGGTACAACGTTGCACGACCGTGCAATTGTCATTCAAAATGCGACAGCGCCGAAAGCCGAAAATTTGTCTGGGCAGGAGGGGGGTTTAGGTGCCCAGTAAGCAAGTGGTTAATGTCTAAACTGCTGGCAAAAAAAGGGAGCACAACCCTAAGTGAAAATGTTCAAATTGGGCCAAAGTGTCAATATTTTGTGTGGCCACCATTATTTTTCTTTTCCAATAATTTTTTATTGAAACATTTTCAGGCAATAACATTCTCAATAACACTAATGTCATATCAACAACAATGTTATGATGAGTAACCTAACAACGCAATGTTATGATGAGTAACCTAACAATGCAAGTGGATCACAGTACAGCTATACCAGGTTCTAGTTACCAACCAGTCCTGATAACAAGGTGATGGTTCATGAAATATCTAGCACTCACAGGTCAAAGAAAACAATTTGCTGTGTACCCAACAACCTTAACATTAATATTGATATCATAATGAGGCTGATATGCTTGTATGGTCTCAATAAACATTGCATAGAAAACAAAAAAACAAAGAGAAACCCCGTAAAGAGACCCTCGAGTAATGGAGCCAGGTTTTCCAGCTCAAGGTCATAATAATGAACTTATTGTCTAGTATACACTAAGCTTAACGTGACATTAGAGCCCCTATCCGACGTGGGGGGCTCCAAAATAGAACCAAGTGAGAGTTTTTATGAAGGAATAGAAGAGGAAAAAAGAAAAGAAAGAAGCAGAGGAAAAAGAAAAAGAGAAAAAGAAGAGATTTGCAGTCAGTCCCCAAGCCCCAGACCACCGACTCCTCCCCCCGCCCCAGCCCTCAAGGTGACTGGAGATATCTAGTCCAGGGGTTCCAAACCCTTTCAAACTGGCTTTGCTGGTCACGAAGGATACTAGTTTGTTTTTTCATCATGATTCAGGAAATTTTATTTTTTACTGTTACGTTAGATTTTTCAGAGGGGTTTTCCAAGCTCGTTCGATGGTGGTCTTAGCTGCCAAGAGGATAAAGAAGATGAGAGCCCTGAGATGTCTGGGCAGTTCACTTGATAGATCAGAAAATAAGGCTGTCTTAACATTTTTGGGTATACTCACTCCAGTCACCGAATAAATCAAATGGAAAATTCTTATCCAAAATCGTTTAACTTTTGGGAGCAACCACCAGTTGTGGAGCATGGTGCTCTCCTCGCCGCACTCCCTGAAATAGAGAGGTGATGCATCCGGGTAAATTTTCATAAGCCTCGTCGGAACGAGGTACCATTGTGACAGTACTTTGTAGTTTGCCTCCACCATAGAAGTGTTCATAATTGGACCAAATCTCCTCATCAATAGTCTCCCCCAGATCAGCCTCCCAGGCTAATTGGGAAGTTTAGAGCCCTGGTCCGTTAACTGAACATACCCTGGGACGTGAACTGCCACACGTCCCAGGGCCACTCAAGCATTTGTTTTCGTAGAATGTTCTGGTGGTAATATCCCCCTGATCTGAGCACAATGATCATAAGTTATGGGTAATTTGGCAGAATCGTAATGATTTTGTCAGGGGCATATCCAAGGTATCTCGAAAGTAGGCCTGCTTTCTAATGCCCTTATGATCTATATAACGTGCTATCCTGTATACGCCTTTATTGATACACCATGCAAACTGTTGCGGACGTTGTCCTGGAGGGAAATGTGGGTTTCCGAAGACAGGGTATGGGGTGACCTCAGGGGATATATTCTTTGCACTGTCTGTCCCAGAGACCCAAGGAGTGAGAAAGAGGTGGGCTCAGAATGGCTCTGCGCTCCCCAGGGGGTAACCACAGCAGAAGATCCATAGGGAGTGGAGAACATGCCTGCACTTCCAGCCCCACCCAATCAGGCTGTTAAGTTGTGGAGAAAATTTGGTAAAGTTGCGCCAGTTGGGCCACTCTATAATAACGCATAAAGTGTGGAACCCCCAATCCATCCCATCACTTTGAAACGTATAGGGAGGATTGAGCCACCCTGCAATCTCCCTGGCTCCAAATAAATGTAAAAATAAATGTTTGGAGTTGCTTAATAAATATCATAGGGGCCGGTATCAGCAGGGACCGAAAATAATAAAGAATTCTGGGAAGAGTCATCATTTTGATGGCACTGATTCTGCCCATCCAAGAAAGACTGTGGTTCTGCCAGTTCTTTAAATCCTCTGTCATAGAAGCAAGAAGATGGGCATAATTAGCTTTATATAAAGTGGATATTTCCAGGGTAAGTTTTACTTCTAAGTAGGGAAGGGCCCGCTCCCACCATCGAAATGAGAAAGAGGCGCGTATAGAGGTCAAAGTCGAAGCAAGGAGATTAATATCCATTGCCTCTGATTTGGATTGGTTGACTGTCAGGCCTGATATCACTCCAAAGCTATATAAGGCTGACATCAAATTTGGTAGGGTTGTGATTGGGTCCGTAATAAACAGTAAAAGATTATCCGCAAATAGCTATCATTATTTTTCAGCACTGCCTTAACCCTCTTGGGCATGGAGTTCACCAGAGCTTCACAGGTTGCCGCTGGAATCCTCTTCCACTCCTCCATGACAACATCACGGAGCTGGTGGATATTAAAGACCTTGCGCTCCTCCAACATCCATTTGAGGATGCCCCACAGATGCTCAATAGGGTTTAGGTCTGGAGACATGCTTGGCCAGTCCATCTCCTTTACTCTCAGCTTCTGTAGCAAGGCGGTGGTCATCTTGTAGGTGTGTTTGGGGTCGTTGGAATACTGCCCTGCGGCTCAGTTTCAGAATGGAAGGGGATCATGCTCTCCTTCAGTATGTCACAGTACATGTTGGCATTCATGCTTTCCTCAATGAACTGTTGCTCCCCAGTGCCGGCAGTACTCATGCAGCCCCAGACCATGACATTCCCACCACCATGGAAAAAAGTATGTATGTTCCGCGCTAACGGATAGATATTTCTCTATTTATCTCAGAGCTGCTGCCTCCACCGAACTGCACGATTGTGTAGTCAAATAATATGATTGGATTAGGTGGGGAGTGGCACTGCTCTTGTCTGAGTAGATGTTCTATTTGTATGTAGGTTGACCTTCAGTATGGAAAGGAAGTCAAACTAGAACTTCTGGATCGGTGAAAACGGTATATCTATTTTTGAAGTAACTAAGTTGGTCAAAATTACAACCCAGGTACTAATGAGAAAGTATTGTGTTCAGAAACAGAGTATATAAAACCAAGGAAGGAATATTCTTGTGCTTGATGTTACGAGTACATATGTATGTGCAATCCAGTGTAAAAACGTGGGATATAAAAGTATCATAAAAGTATATAAAAGTAGAGAATGTAATAACTATCAACTAAATACACCAGTGAGTGAATAAATAGAATTACATAAATATTATTGAATAAATACACACGTGGATATATAAATATGTAAAAAAATTAAATAAATCAATGAAATTGCTTTAAATCAATGAATATCCGTATCTTCAATTATAACTTAATGTCAGGCTTATTCATATATATTATTTGATTGTTGTGGTGACTAAAATGAACTAGTTGTTGAAAAGTGCAACACAGAAACACTTTTTTTTTCACCTGTTTAAAAGACGGCGTTTGGACTTTTTAATGCATTTACTTTTTTGTTACACCAATTTCTGTGTTGCACTAATTTATTCAACAACTAGTTCATTTTAGTCACCACAACAATCAAATAATATATATGAATAAGCCCGACATTAAGTTATAATTGAAGATACGGATATTCATTGATTTAAAGCAATTTCATTGATTTATTTAATTTTTTTACATGTTTATTTATCCACGTATGTATTTATTCAATAATATTTATGTAATTCTATTTATTCACTCACTGGCGTATTTAGTTGATAGTTATTACATTCTCTACTTTTATATCCCACGTTTTTACACTGGATTGCACATACATATGTACTCGTAACATCAAGCACAAGAATATTCCTTCCTTGGTTTTATATACTCTGTTTCTGAACACAATACTTTCTCATTAGTACCTGAGTTGTAATTTTGACCAACATAGTTACTTCAAAATAGATATACCGTTTTCACCGATTCAGAAGTTCTAGTTTGACCTCCTTTCCATACTGAAGGTCAACCTACATACAAATAGAACATCTACTCAGACAAGAGCAGCGCCACTCCCCACCTAATCCAATCATATTCCCACCACCATGCTTGACAGTAGGCAAGACACACTTGTCTTTGTACTCCACACACGCTTGACACCATCTGAACCAAATAAGTTTATCTTGGTCTCATCAGACCACAGGATATGGTTCCAGTAATCAATGTCCTTAGTCTGCTTGTCTTCAGCAAACTGTTTGCAACCTTTCTTGTGCATCATCTTTGGAAGAGGCTTCCTTCTGGAATAACAGCCATGCAGACCAATTTGATGCAGTGTATGGTCTGAGCACTGACAGGCTGACCCCCACCCCTTCAACCTCTGTAGCAATGCTGGCAGCACTCATACTTCTATTTCCCAAAGACAACTTCTGGATATGACGCTGAGCATGTGCACTCAACTTCTTTGGTCGATCATGGCGAGGCCTGTTCTGAGTGGAACCTGTCTTGTTAAACCGCTGTATGGTCTTGGCCACCATGCTGCAGCTCAGTTTCAGTGTCTTGGCAATCTTTTTTATAGCCTAGGCCTGTGATGGCAAACCTTGGCACCCCAGATGTTTTGGAACTTCATTTCCCATGATGCTCATGCACTCTGCAGTGTAGTTGAGCATCATGGGAAATGTAGTTCCAAAATATCTGGAGTGCCAAGGTTTGCCATCACTGGCCCAGGCCTTCTTTATGTAGAGCAACAATTCCTTTTTTCAGATCCTCAGAGAGTTCTTTGCCATGAGCTGCCATGTTGAACTTCCAGTGACCACTATGAGAGAGTGAGGGCGATAACACCAAATTTGACACACATGCCCCCCATTCACACATGAGACCTTGTAACACTAACGAGTCACATGACACCGGGGAGGGAAAATGGCTAAATGGGCCCAATTTGGACATTTTCACTTAGGGGTGTACTCACTTTTGTTGCCAGTGGTTTAGTACACTGAGCAATCACAATGTTCCAGAGTACACACTTACCCCCCGTACACACAGTTTAAACCACAATAGCGGGAGTGAGAGAGTATCACCAGTGACCTTCAAGTTGTACCGTCGAGTACCGTTTCTTGAGAGACTCCTAGACTTTTTTCCTTAACAACGAGATGTATTTCTTCCGGACCCGGTCACTACCGTTTGGAACCGTGAGGTCTATAAAACCTTGATGTAAAGGGTACTACGAGTTGATGTGACGTCTCACGTACTCGTAGTACCCTTTACTTCAAGGTTT
>BLSH010045486.1:197623-209934 GCA_018402905.1 Glandirana rugosa | reverse complement strand
AAAAGAAGGACTTCGCTCCAAAGATAAGCTGACCCACAGTAACAAATTGAGATACAGATCGTTGGGATGTACAGAAAAGGCTTTCTTGGGAGAAAAATGACATGTCAGTCAATGCCAATTTTTTTCAGACTTATCAGCTCTTTCTCATTTTGTTGATCTCAAGTATTCTGGTGCACAAATTACATAATGATGCAAGACTTCATGTCATGTGGTAGATAGAGTTCCTAGGACGAATGTGACACATATGTATGGCAAAGTGTGAAGCCAGTGTAAACAAAATGACATGCTTGGCTCTGATAGTCACTAACTGGCGACTTCTTTGAAGGAAAAGTATGAGCAACTCTTACATTTAGTCCATTAGCGGGATCCACACTTGACCACTTTGCAGGAACATCTTCTAGGCGAGAATTCATCCTCTGTGAACTGGAATCATAACAGTTATGTATCAATATGTGAAATGTTGCAATTTATAGATTTCAATGCCTTTAAAAGCAAAGCTCTGGGCATCATACTTAAGCAAAAAATACTGCTTCACGTGTTGCCAGGAAACAAACATTCCAACAATTTGTCCTTATAAAAAATGATGCCCATCTCAGACAGTCTTGCATTTGTACATTTTGGACAACAAACTGTAAATTATAATAATAGAGTTTCATTTGCTAGTGAACACACCCTGTCTCAGGGTAGTTGAAGCATGTGTAACAGTCAGGCTCCATTCACACCTGAGCATTTTGTAGCTTGAAGCCTGAAGCTAGAAAACGCTGGAGGGGAAAAAAATCAATTACTCTCTATGGAGATGGTTCACATCTCCACTCCCAAACGCCTGAAGCTCAAACAAGTTCTGGATGTATTTTTTCGGGCAGATTTGGGCATTTTTCTGCTTTTTACATTGGTGACCTTTAGACCTGTACAAAATCACGGCAAAATCATGCTCAGGTGTGAATGCAGTCTTAGTGCTGATACTGCTGCAGCTCTTAATAAAAAAAAAAATAAAAAAAAAAAGGCAAGAACATATAACTAGATTTTATGAAACGTTATCAATTGTTAAGTTCACTGGAGTTCTCTTAAACATGCAATTGGAAACCAAATGATAAACATTTTAGGTATAAGGCTAAATTCATAAATGTATATAAATACAGTATCTCACAAAAGTGAGTACACCCCTCACATTTTTGTAAATATTTTATTATATGCTTTCATGTGACAACACTGAAGAAATGACACTTTGCTACATTTTGTGAGATACTGTATATATAATATATGCAGGTGTGAGACTTCGTGTAATCACATGCTTTCCCACACCTGCATAAAAAATGCACCACTGTTATCAGACACACAGGGATGCCATTAATTATTAATAGCACCCCACACACTGGAAACCGCCGCGTGTTTTCTCCTGCTGGGAACTACATAGAACAATGTGGTTTCCCTGCAGCTGCAATTTTGTAAAAGGTGCAGTGACCATTCCCCTGCAATTTCCATAAAAAGACTGCAATAGTGTGAAACTTATCAGTGTGCGCAGGTCAATAAAGATGAAAATGTTATTTTTATGCAATATGCCTATGTGAGGGAACATATGTAAGCCAAATAACAGGCATTTTGATTTACTAGTAAAATCTGTTTCAAGGAGTACGGTACAGGATTCTTTAAGTCATTATGACTGTTATATTTAGTTACTATCAGGTGACTGGACACTGAAAAAAAAGGCTGCAGGGACAACCCCCTATATAACCCCTCCCACTCCCAGCTAACCTCAGTTCTGTGGCAACCAATAGGGACATCATAATAACAGAGGGGATTTTCCTGTCCTGCACTGTGCTCCAGAGAACAGATCTTATTGGTAAGTCAAATATCCTATTTTCCTGATCATACAGTACAGGGGAGAGGCTTCTTTAAATAATTATAACTGGGACTTCCACAAGCAGTCCCAACAGAGGGGTGGGTAAAACTGCAACAAAGCCAACAGACTCACATAACAAACAAGTCAGGAAGGTCTGGAGAGACACAGAGCAGCTTGTAGTGCCTTACACCCAAAACTGACATCAGAGGAGTCTTAAAGCGTTTGTTAACCTAAAAAAAAGAAACATCCTGCTCCTTTAAAGCATCTTATACAGCAGAGTGCTTGTGCTGTATAATTTGGCCCTCTGTAACACCTGAAGTACCTGGCTGATCCTGTCTTTATACTCTGCCCTCTGTAAACTAACCACGGTATATCATGGCTGCTAAGCCCTGACACCATGGTCCGTTTACGTGCCTCCGTCATCCGCAGCTCTCCTGTCCTCCTCTGTCCTCTCTCCCCCACAATCTCTGCCCGTGTGCTCTTTGTCAAGTGCCTGCCCCCTCCCCTCCTGCTGCTGAAATAACATTTAAAATCTTATATAATCCTGTGTATTTGCGAATGCGGTGTGCTCCTGTCTCTGATTTATAAAATAAAAAAATGCAGTATATACTGGATTTTAGAGCACCGCTCGGCACTCATGTGACTGGCCGGCTCTCTCCTCCTCTCATCCCGAGGAATAATCAGCAAGGAATCTCGGCCCCGCCCGCTGCAGCTGTCAAGACGGGGAGAGGAAAGAGACAGCCGGTCACGCGAGCACCGCTCTGAAATCCGGTATATACTGATTTTTTTTTTATAAATCACAGAGACAGGAGCCCAAAGCATTAGCAAACACACAGGATTATAGAACGTTAAATTAGTGGGTTAACAACCACATTAAACATCCACCTGGTTGAACATACATGTGAACAGAAACCCAGGTGAAAACCTTGCAAATTTGAGGTACAGATGCCCAAAGCTGAAAAGCTCAAGAAGCACTAGCACGATCTGGAAAAGTGTGCCTTAAAGTGTTATAGGGGTTAATTCTCTGGATGAAGGGTCCTGCAGCCTCATAGGACTGTCAGAGGAGAATGAAAACTCCTCCTACAACTGTTAACCATACACTGATAGAAGTCATAAAACTGCCATATACTGCTGATGAGGAAAGCCATTTAGCAGTTTACATTTACTAAAAGAATTGCATTTCCATGTTCTGTGTACTGTGGGCAACCAGATATAGTGAATGCAAGGTCCTGGGTTTAGCAGCACTAACAGGGAAAGAAGAAACCCTATCCTCCAACCTATAGGCTTTGATGATAACTTATCGAATTCACTTGCAGAGAGAGAGGCAGGAAGACCCTTATGGAAGCCACTCAGGAAGCACAAAGAAGGAATCCGTTTACCAGAGGTAAACTCTCACAGCACATACTACCATTCAGGATGCTTTGTTGCAGGACACACAGAAGAAAGAACATTATCCTGATTAAAGTGGAAAGCAGATTCCACCTTCAGAAGAAAGGGGGCCTTAGGCCTCAAGACAACCTTGTCCTTGTGCAGCATTAAGAAAGACTTGTTACAGGATAAGGATGGTAACTCATGGATAATCCAAATCGAGGTGATAGGCACAGGAAAAAACACTTTACAGGTAAAGCCAGTGGGAGGGAATATCCCTGATAGGTTTAAAGGGCGACTTCTGAAGAGGCAAGAGAATCAGACTAAGTTCCCAAGGGAATAGAGGGGAACAAACGGGGAGAGATGTGAGCTACTTTCTGAAACAAGGCTTAAACTAGAGAGTGAGAAGCCAAAGGTCTCTGTAACAGAAGGGCTAAAGCCGAGAAATGTTCCTTAATGTTGTCCAAGATCACATGCTTACCCAGACTAGACTGAAGGACAGAATGTGTCCCAAAAATTACTACTTTCTTGGATGAAAGTTCCTTGACTCCCACAGAGCAAAGCAGGACTTCCAGGTGGGATCGTAGATAGTCACCAATGCATCCACTGTGAAGGCCCGAAGGTCCCTGGACCTGGCAACAAATCTGCAGTTTGCTCTTGAACCCAGACTTCAGGAGGTCCACATCCAGTGTTCCCTGCTTGTGGCTGGCAAAAGGCTTAAAAGGACTCGATGACAAGTCCATTTCCTTGGATTCAAAAGATGATGGTTGGAAAAGTCTGCCCTACAATTTTCTACACCTGGGATTTGGACAGCGGACACAGCTGGAATGCGACATTCTGCTCAAGAAGGATCAAGTCGGCTTCCTTTAGAGCGGCGCCATTCTGGAGCCTCCTTGATGACTGTTATAGGCCATGGCAATCTCTAACAGTATTCTTGTTGGGTGTTCTTGCAAATAAAGGAGTCAAGATTTGAAGAGAAAACAGATCCTCCCCAAGTTCCAGAATGTTGATTGGAAGGAAAGCATCCTCTGACAACCAGGTCCGATGCAGCAAGATGATATTCAGGACTGCTCCCCAGCTCAAAAAACATCTACAACTGTGGAGGAAAGTGTTTGCGTAATTCCATTGCCAGACTGAAAATCCACCACACAAGGGAGAGTTTAGCCTTGGGGTTCAGATACATTGTGCAGGCCAAGGACCGAGTCAGTTTGTTCCATGTGGCCAGAATGTGGAGCTGCAACTGTCTGGAGTGAAACCGGACATTTGGCACTGCCTCAAAAGGAAACTGCCATTAGACCCTCATGCAAGCATAAAAGGAAAGCTGGGTCTGGCATGAGTAATAGACAAATTCATGTCTAGCTCTAATTTGTGAGATGGGTCCAATGACCGCTTGTGTAGGTTGAGGATTCAACTAGAGGTCTGCACAACCTGTGCCATCCATTGGATGCTGTTTGAGCACTGATCCTTTAAAAGGAGATGGTTTACGTAGCCCACGATGTGGATTCCCTAAGAATGGAGCAGAATCAAAACCAAGGCAAGCACCTTGGTGACCTGGGGGCTTTGCAGAGGCCAAAGGGAAGAGCAACAAACTGGTAATTCTGATCGCCCCCGGAAAAAGCAGATAGCAATGATGAAGAGGAAATATGGGAATGTGCAGATAATAATCTTGGAAGTTTATCGAGGACAGAAAATCCCCGGAGGGAGGCAAAGATAAACCTGGCATTTTCCATGCAAAACTTCAGAACCAGCAAGAACAAGTTTGGAGTCTTCAGATACAGAATGGGATAAACTCCTGCATTTAGTTTTGGAACCATAAAAAGGTTCAAGTAGAACCCTTGAAATCATTCTCCTGGTGGTACAGGGGTAATAACCCCCAGATGTTAAACATCAAAAAGCAGAAGGTAGAGTGTTAAACTCCAGTTTATAGCTCTTGAAAACTCTTAGATAAGTCTGACATGTTTTGGTTCTGGGACCAGAAGGCTGAAAAGACCAAGACACATACCACACTATAAGAAGAGGGGATGCTCCATCACTGTGCAGATACCTTGGCTCCATTCTTGGATGGTTTGCAAGGCCTTGTTTGTTGCAAAAGCATATTCCTGACTTAGACTTGGCATTGAAAGAATGGAAACCTTCATTACATCAGCAGTAGTAGACCCACAAGTTTATTTCTTATGGGGAAGGAGAGCTATTTTACCTCCCGTGATTCCCTTAGTGAATTCCAAGGAGTGAACAAAAAAAGCATTCCCCTTTGAAACGTAAATGCTCAAGGCATTTCTTGAAGGCTATGAAACACAGTGAACATTTCGTGCTTACCCACAGATCAATGTTTCTAATATATATATATATATATATATATATATATATATATATATATACCGCAACTCCTAAAGGTCTAAATACTCAACCCAAACATACAGTATCTCACAAAAGTGAGTACACCCTCACATTTTTGTAAGTATTTTATTATATCTTTTCATGTGACAACACTGAAGAAATGACAGTTTGCTACAATGTAAAGTAGTGAGTGTACAGCTTGTATAACAGTGTAAAATAGCTGTCCCCTCAAAATAACTCACACAGCCATTAATGTCTAAACCGCTGGCAACAAAAGTGAGTACACCCCTAAGTGAAAATGTCCATATTGGGCCCAATTAGCCATTTTCCCTCCCCAGTGTCATGTGACTCCTTAGTGTTACAAGGCCTCAGGTGTGAATGGGGAGCAGATATGATAAATTTGGTGTCATCACTCTCACTCTCTCATGCTGGTCACTGTGAGTTCAACATGGCACTTCATGGCAAAGAACTCTCTGAGGATATGAAAAAAAGAATTGTTGCTCTACATTAACCACTTCAATACTATG
This sequence comes from Glandirana rugosa, assembly GCA_018402905.1. Classification (NCBI taxonomy): domain Eukaryota; kingdom Metazoa; phylum Chordata; class Amphibia; order Anura; family Ranidae; genus Glandirana; species Glandirana rugosa. Next base: position 203,862 of record BLSH010045486.1, on the reverse strand, counting down.
CACTTAGAACACTTTACTACCAGACCAATTTTCAGTTTTCAGTGCTGTTGCGCTTTGAATGACAATTGCGCGGTCGTGCGACGCTGTATCCAAACAGATTTTTTATCATTTTGTTCCCACAAATAGAGCTTTCTTTTGGTGGTATTTGATCACCCCTGCGGTTTTTATTTTTTGTGCTACAAATAAAAAAAGACCGAAAATTTTGAAAAAAAAAAAATTCTCTATTTGTGTCACAAAACTTTGTAAATAAGTACATTTTCTCCATCACTGGTGGGCACTGATGAGACTACACTGACGGGCACTGATGTGGCAGTACTGATTGGCACTGATGAGGTGGCACTGATGATGAGGCACTTATATGCAGCAATGATGAGCACTGTTAGGCGGCACTGATAAGCAGCACTGACGGGTACTGATAGGTGGCACTGATATACAGCACTGACGGGCACTGATATGCAGCACTGACAGACAGTGCTAAGCGGCACTGATGGGCACTCATAGACAGCACTGATTGGCACTCATAGGCGGTACTGGGCACTGATAGGTGCCACTGATAGGTGGGCACTGGTAGGTGGCAATGGTGGGCACTGATATGTGGCACTGGTATGTATTGATAGGGGCACTGGTAAGCACTGATAGGGGCACTGGTGGGCATATATACTGATAGGGGCTCATTCCCTGGTGGTCTAGGGTGGCATCTGAAGGTGGCACTGAGTGCCATCCACATTGGGCACTATGTCTCTTACCTGGTGGTCTAGGGGGGTCTCCCTGGTGGTCCAGATTGGCTCCCTGGTGGTCCTTGGTCGGCTCCCTGGTGTTCCTGGGTGGGCACATCCCTGGTGGTCCCTGGGCACTCTCCCTGGTGGTCTAGGGTGGCGATCCGAGGGAGGGCTGTGCTGATAAATCATCAGCACAAACCCTCCCTGTCAGGAGAGCAGCCGATCGGCTCTCCACTCCTCATAAACGGCTTTCCTGTGTTACACTGTGACCAGCCGTGATTGGTCACGGCTGATCACATGGTAAAGTGCTTCGGATGGAAGCACTTTACCGAGATCGGTATTGCGGGGGGTCAGACTGACCTCCCACACCACCGATCGCCGCGGCTTGTTATCCTGAGGGTGTCATATGACGTCCAGTCAGGATAACTAAGCCACTTCCCGGCCGTCATTTTGCATACGGTGGTCGGGAAGTGGTTAATATGGTCTAGGCTATAACAAGATTGTCAAGCCCCTGAAACTGTGCTGCAGCAAGGTGGCCAAGACCATACAGTGGTTTAACAGGACAGGTTCCATTCAGAACAGGCCTCGCTATGGTCGACCAAAGTCGTTGAGTGCACGTGCTCAGCATCATATCCAGAAGTTGTCTTTGGGAAATAGACATATGAGTGCTGCCAGCATTGCTGCAGAGGTTGAAGGGGTGGGGGGTCAGCCTATCAGTGCTCAGACCATACGCTGCACACTGCATCAAATTTGGTCTGCGTAGCTGTCATCCCAGAAGGAAGCCTCTGCTGAAGATGATGCACAAGAAAGCCCACAAACAGTTTGCTGAAGACAAGCAGACCAAGGACATGGATTACTGGAACCATGTCCTGTGGTCTGATGAGACCAAGATAAATTTATTTGGTTCAGATGGTGTCAATTGTGTGTGGCGGCAACCAGGTGAGGAGAGACCAAGTGTGTTTTGCCTACAGTCAAGCATGGTGGTGGCAGTGTCATGGTCTGGGGCTGCATGAGTGCTACCGACACTGGGGAACTACAGTTCATTGAGGGAACCATGAATGCCAACAAGTACTGTGACATACTGAAGCAGAGCATGATCCCCTCCCTTCAGAGACTTTGTAGTTTTCCAACATGATAACGACCCCAAACACACTTCTAAGATGACCACTACCTTGCTGAAGAACCCGAGGGTAAAGGTGATGGACTGGCCAAGTATGTCTCCAGACCTAAACCCTATTGAGCATCTGTGGGGCATCCTCAAATGGAAGGTGGAGGAGCAAAAGATCTCTAACATCCACCAGCTCCGTGATGTCGTCATGGAGGAGTGGAAGAGGAGTGGAAGAGAACTCCATGAACAAGAGAGTTAAGGCAGTGCTGGAAAATAATGGTGGCCACACAAAGTATTGACACTTTGGGCCCGAATTGGACATTTCACTTAGGGGTGTACTCACTTTTGTTAACAGCGGTTTAGACATTAATGGCTGTGTGTTGAGTTATTTTGAGGGGACAGCAAATTTACACTGTTATACAAGCTGTACACTCACAACTTTACAAAGTGTCATTTATTCAGTGTTGTCACAATAAAATACATAATAAAATATTTACAAAAATGTGGAGGGGTGTACTCACTTTTGTGAGATACTGTATAAAAAACAAATAAGTGCGCAACCTATAAAAAAATTATATATATATATATATATTACTATACAAAGTGCTCCTCGAATGAAAGTCCACAATTAAAAGTATAAAAATTAATTTTCCAAGCAGTCCATTAAGTGCTCTAATTATAGATTCAGAAACATCTGTGATTTGAATGGTGCTTTCTCCAATAGAAAAAGGGAAATATTCGTCTCTTACCAGAAGGAATGGATCCCAGATGATAGGGATCTCACGCGCCTTGTTACAATTAACGACCAGCTGCGGTATTCCACTTCTGAACTTCGGTAAGAAAGCTGCCTCTTAGCGAGAAAAGGATTTAGGCCAGATCAAGATATATTTCATACACTCCTGGCTCCACCGATCACCCTGCTGAAAGTGCTCTCCAGCACAGAGAAATTCCAAGAAGAGAGAAACTTCATTGTGTAGTTCCAGAAGTGGAATACTGCAGCTGGTCGTTAATCATAACAAGGCGCTTGAAATCCATATCATCTGGGATCCATTCCTCCTGGTAGGAGGCGCATAGTTCCCTTTTTCTGTGGGAGAAAGCACCATTCAAAGCAAGGATGTTATTGAATTTATAATTAGAGCACTTAATGGACTTCTTGGAAAATGTATTTTAATACTTTTAATTGTGGACTTTTATATGAGGAGCACTTTATATAGTAATGTATATATCATTTTTTTTTGTAGGTTGCGCACTTATTTGTTTTAGATTTCTTAAAGGCTAATTCAGCTGATCGTCATTTAAAGCCTGGTACACACAATGTTATCGGACGAATAATCATCCCCTTTTTTTAAAATTTGCAGTCTAGTCTCCAATTAAAATAGAAGAGGTTACTAAAGTACAAAAATTCTTGTACAACAGAAAAAAATATGGGTTGGTGATGCAATGTGTTGTGTTGTATTGCATTTTCAGACTAAAATTGTTCTGATTAAACGAAAATCGTACAAGAAAAATGTTTGTGTTTGTCCCTTCAGGTAATTGTGGACAAAACCTGTGTACTAAATGTAGCACCCTCTAGGTAAAGAAGTGCTAGAGTGAAGTTTTTCTCTGGCAGTGTAGGTAAATTTAGGCAGGCCTAGCTGGTTGCTAGGCCTGTGTTTTGATTCTGGGTGGGAGTGGCTCAGGGTAGCAGTTGGTGACTCACAGGCGTTGTCACTTCTCGGTTACCTCCCCTTTACTTCTAGAAGGAGCTAGAAGGAAGGGTGGAAAAGAGGCGGAGCTGCCTGGGGTATCTAAAGGAGCCTTGACCAATTCCCAACTGGATTGGCAGGGGGCAGGCCTCCTTAAATACTTGGGGTCAGCCCAGCTGGGGGGGTTGTTGTCGGGTGGAAGATGCTGGAGTGAGAGAGTGTGGAGGCTATCGGGCCCACGGGGAGCTGGGGGGAGGGGGGTGACCTTGGGCTGTGGCTCTGGTGCATCCAGGAGGAGTGTGAGATCCAGGAAGGAGAGGCACATGAGAGAGCAGAAGAGAGGACAGCAGAACACTCTAAGAGTCTCCAGGAGGACTACTGGTCGCAGCCAGGAGGGCTGGTGAGTGAGCACAGTCGGGAGGACTAGGGAGGCACGCCTGAGAGAACTGGGAGATTGCAGTTTGAGAGATGGGTGCAGAACCAGAGGAGAGGACTGTGAAAAGGGCAGTGGAGAGTGGTCACTGCAGCCATGCTGGCTGGCAGGGCCTGAAGAGAGCTGTCTGGGAGTGGTAGCAGAAGTGAGGACAGCTAGCACCTGAACGTTTCTACACAAAAGGGGCCCAAGGCCTCTGCTTGCAAAGGGCAATTCACCGAGGCCTGGCTGAGTTAGCGTCAGGCCTAACCATGCGGTGCTAGCTAGTTTGGAGCAGCGATAGTCTGCAGCAAAGAAAGTGCTGGAGGAAGAGTAACGGTCTGCAGCAAGTGTTTGTGTTGGAGGAGGAATGGAAAGCAGCAAGTTTGTGCTAGAGAGAAGTGTATATACTGGAGTGTATATAGGAGTACTAAGCAAATTTGCTTTGAAGGTTCGGGGGCATCCCATAATTTTCAAATCCCTATCCAAGTTCTATATCCCTCAATAATCAAAAAAAAAACAAAAAACAGAGCAATGGACTTATCTATGTCTCTGAATACCTGAGATGATGTCTGAATGGGAAGGGTGACAGATGAACCACTACTTTAAGCAACTCCTACGGTGGCATGACTACATAAAGATCAGATTATCGTATGATTGCTTTGAAAGCGGTATTTTTGGTCCAATTTTCTGATCGTGTGTACAGGCCTTAAGTCAAGGCCTCCTGGGCTTGTGTTCTGAGAGAAGGCTCATCCGAGAAATTTAGCAAAGTATCTGTCAAGTCATTTATGCAAAGGCATAAGACAGAAGGCAAAAGTTCCACCTATTGGCAGAGGGGTGGCATTGGCCATATGCTTAGTTCAGACAGCAAAGGTCTAACAAACTGCCATAGATAAAACTGCAGGTCATGTCATGGCAAAGATAGCCTTAAGGAGGGCCTATCATTTTTTAATAGTATAGATAAAATACAAAAAGCGCAAATATATATCTAAAAATAATACAGCATGCACAAGGATCTTCACAACAAATCTCATACATATATAAATAGGTGTGCAGCGCAAATGTCCAAACTTCATAAAGTGCTATGTGCAATCAGAATTAATCCAAGATGGACTACAAGTCCCAGAAGACCAAAAAGAGGAAAGGAAGTCCATGTGCTAGCGGAAAAAATTCCAATCACAGATCACTCGGTGATGATCCCTCCACCAAGAGACGCCTCGCTTCCCTCACCTCTAGATGTGGACACCTGATCTAACAGGTGGTCTCCAGCATGTGTTCCCTTTAAGGAAAACAACTTGCACAACACTGCTCCAGTCTGCACTGATCCACCCAGACTCCAACGAATCTCCAGCGATATCACAGGGAGTAATGCCTCGTACACACGGGACGACGATCGTACGTACGATCGTCTGAAATCGTATGTTGGATAATGTAACTTGCATACTGACTGCACTACACGATCGTACGACCACAGAAAGAACGTTCAGGTGCATGTAATTAGCATCCGGCCGTTCCTAACTTCGGAGCATGCGTGTTTTGCACTCCAGGAGGCTCCTCACTGTGCAGACTGAACACCATGATAAACGAGTCCTATTCATAAAGACCATCATTCGATTCCCGGGGCTTCAGCTTATACAGGCATTTTTCATATCTTAAGGCTATCCTTTATGTTTATGGTGTCAACCATTGATGTTTGATCTACCCCTCCGGAAGAGGCCACTTGTTTTTGTACCCATTGGTATTTTATATATTGTTCTACTGGGAGTAAGGCTTCATGTGCATTTCTTCTACAGAAACATAGGTACAACTGTACTGTGGAGCCTACCCATCTCTGTTAGAATTTACCAACAGTGTTAGAATCCGAGATCTGACCGGGATGGGCGCATATTGGTGACAATCCAGCGAGAGTCGGGTGTCCCGTCAGAGGGACGTAAGGCAACCTATTGACACAGGCCCTTTATTCTCCTAGTTCTGGTAAGCAGATTGTGGATTGGACTGACACTGACGATAATATCATTAGTCACCTGGAGTGTTCGACGGCAATTTTACTTTTGTTATAACACTTTTTTTATGTAGATCGACAACACCGGGGAATTCGGTGGTACTCTAACATAGTGTCGCGAAATTTTCAGGTATCTAGTCCCTTTTCTTCATGTTGTATGTCTCAGGGTTTGTGTAGGTGTCTAGAACGTCACCCATATCGGTTGTTCTCTAGTCCATTGTCCGGTGGTGGCCTATTCTAGCAAGGTGGCTCACGCTGTGGGGTTAGGTGTTAGACGAATGGTCTTGATCCTCTTATTTCCCGGACACAGTTA
>BLSH010045486.1:185309-195612 GCA_018402905.1 Glandirana rugosa | reverse complement strand
ACTGTAATAAAAATGGGGTTGGAGGGAGGTGTTGTGATTATGGGACCTTGTCAATGTTACCACTAGCTTCCTCCATAGGTATATTTTACAATGTTACCACTAGCTTCCTCCAGAGGTATATTTTACAATGTTACCACTAGCTTCCTCCAGAGGTATATGTTACAATGTTAGCACTAGCTTCCTCCAGATGTATATTTTACAATGCTACCACTAGCTTCCTCCAGATGTATATTTTACAATGTCACCACTAGCTTCATCCAGGGGTATATTTTGCTCAGCAGACTCCTGACTCAAGGAGCTCCTCCTCCAGATCCAGGGCTGCTGATCCCACTTTTCACAGAGATTGCCAGCAAATCCACTACTCTTTCCTGCAGTAATTGGTGCTTCTGGTCAGCCTGGACCATTGGTAGAGCTTGCTGTTGTTCCATCTGCTGTGATATCACTACCTGCGCTGTGGCTAAAGTGTGGGAAAGGGTTCAGTGGGTATGTGTAGTGGTTTCATTTCAGGAGAGCCAGTGACACTGTGCTACCAGCTGCCTAAACTGATGTCACAGCTGCTGTCAGTACACCTTTGTCAGGGAGCTTGCCATCAGTAGATGCCATCAACAAAATGTCTTTGGGCACATTGTTCTCCTCCTTATACAATTTAGCTGCACAGTGAAGGGACTGATATTGCAGCAGGCAGACTGCAGTAGTCAGGGGACCCGGCTGTACATGGATTGAAATTTGGCCAATTCAGCAGGGACTGGGTGAATTTCGATTCATGTACACTGTACAGGCTAGCCTGTTGTACACAATTTGATCTATCGATCATCTTGTGTGCAACCAGCATGTGTTTTTCCAAATGACCAGTGCACCCAGCACTGATCATTGTATTCTGATGGCAGGGGAGGCTCCCTGCCAGCAGAATATAAAATCACAGCAGGAGTGATTGTGTGAATGGGGGAATCAGCTCTTTTTTTTTCATTCAACGAGCTGGTTGAATAAAAAAAAAAAAAAAAAAAGAGTAATGTCTGGCCTGCTTTACAATCACTATAAAGATAATCAATTCATTGGGAAGGAGGAACTTTGCTCCATTTGATGAGTGCCATTTGTTGTTTGCAATTTGGTAAAATGCTTTGCATTGTTTAATTTTTCTTTTTTAAAAATCTAGTCAAAATGAATGAAAGATAATTCAATGCACTTTACGTGCTGTGCGTTGTGCTGCAATAAAAATGCTGCATTTTTACACAACACACTAAAGCTCATGCGTGTGAACAAAACACATAATTGTTTTCTCTCTGTACTTATGGTGAGTTTGCATCCTTCTTCCTAAAGGTACAAAAAAAAAAATTATGTACAAAGCTTGTTAATATAGTAAGGGAGGAATGCACTCAAAATTTGCTGGAAGATGTTCAGATGTCATGATTTTTTTTCTAATATCTTTACTATGGTGTTCATTCATTCTTGTTGCTGTCACCTTTTCAGCTAGAAGATGTTTGCACAAAACCCATTATTTACTTTGCAGTGTGGGAAAGTAACAATAATCAGCATTTGTAGCTCACCATCATGTACTGTAGAAAGCTCTTGTTCATAGAACAGATAGATCTGTTGATTGCATGAGAAGTAGACTGGGAACTGCACCCTCTCCCATCCCATCTATGTTGTGCTACACTACACTGTTTACATATCAATAGTGCCTGCTGGCCGCCCACATTTCACATAACAATAGCGCCTGCCGCCAGCGATTTACATAACAATACACACACAGAGAAGAGCTAAACATCATTAATGACTCACTGGCATGGGCTATCTTGAGGTAGGGGCCTGGAGCTACAGCTCCAATAGCCCCTATGTTAATCCGGCCCTGCCTCTACAGCAATGGTGCAGGGGAATGGTATAATACCTTGGTGCAAGCAGCTGTAAGCCACTGCAAGAGAAAACTGCAATTTGTATGCCCGCAGTGATTACAGCCAGAGGTTGCTTTGTCGATGCCCTAAATCCAAAGAGAAAGAGGCAGGGTGTGCACATGCAGCAACCTTCCTCAAAGTAAGGTTGCAAATGTGTAGAAAGCACTTGAGGCTTTGCAGGCGCTTATCAGCACCACAGAAGAAAGGGGAAAAGGCGATATGGCACCAACAGGTGCCCTCTAGCAGGATTGGGAAAACAGGCGCCAAAGAAGATAACACACCACTAACACAAGAATATACAGCCATCCCCACGCACCCCAAAAGGGGAATCAAATGGGTGCTGAGGCTAGCTGGGAGTGGGAGGGGTTATATGGGGGAGTGTCCCTGCAGCCTTTCTTTTTTGCCAGTGTCCAATCAACTGCATTCAACCCAGTTGTGATGATTCATAAAAGCCTGTGTCCTGTACTTTATTGATCAGGAGATAGATATATATATATATATATATATTTCTGAGAAACTGAGAAGAGTCTGGGCCATTTTTATTGCCGTGCCCCTATCAGGGAACTCTACCCATCAGGAACATACAGTAAACTGTGATCAAAATTGGACAGAAGGTCAAATTCTTCCACACTCTATCCAAGTCATATTTGCTCTTGATATATACAGCCTTAACTTAGTAGTTGAGAGTAGAGATTGTGCTTCACTTCTTCCATTTCTCAAGGCGGTCCATGAGTCTTTCTCAGAAGATGATGAGCAGGGATGCAAACTACATTCCCAGATATAATGATGTAAAATATGTATAAAAGTCGCAATGTTTAAAGTGTCATTCTCCAAAGCTTGTTCACACCATGTGCAGAGACACACAATTTTTATGTAGGTCTCTGCAAGGACACAAAGAAATCAATGGTTCTCTATGTGTCAGGTTCACACCATAACCCTGCTGTCATGCAAGTTTTTTTTCCGTTCAGAAATATGTAACATAAATTATCCGCAAGGGCACTAAACAAGCAATTGTTGTCTTTGTGCCCTGTTCAAACCACAATGTTTGATATCAAGTGTGTTGTTTTCTGCACAGGAAACTGCATACACGTTGCAGATTTTTGCACAGAAAAAACTTCACATACCAGTGCGGTGGTGTGAACAGGACACAGAGAACAATTGGTTCTCTCTGTGCCCTTGTAGAAAATGGTGTGAAAAAAACGTAAGTCTCTGCATATGATATGAACGAGGCCTCAAGCAAACAAATTTTATTTTATTTTTTTTCTAAAAAAAAAAAAAAAGGTAAAAAAAAAGGGGGTAGTTGCTGAAAATACACCATCACTTCCCTTTCGGAGCAGTTATCTTACATATTACTAACATTTAACTTACTTTTGGCCTCTTCTTCTGCCTCGGCGGGAGCGTTTCAGCAGCTGGGGTGGCACCTGGTGATCACAGAAAAGTTGAATTTGTATAATAATAATAATAAAAAAAAAAGTCAACTGAGCCATTAAGTCTATGATATCCCATATATGAAATATGAAAGGAAACCTGTAGTAATCAAGTGTAAATGCTGTCATTCCGGTCTTCTCTTGAATATACCAGTTCTCTGGCTATCATACTAATCCAAAATACTTTCTAAGGTACAGATTCCGAGCAAGTGCACTCTCTTCTTTTTTGCTTGCTGATTCCAGGGCAGCATCTTGGAGTACTTAAACTAAAGGCAGTCAGGAAACTGACATATTTAGATGGAGTTAAGCCAAGGCAGCCTCTTATACTTCAAAAAAGTCATATACATTAAAATACAGTGTCAAAAAATATGCAAAGGGTCTGCTTCTATTCTAGTATAGTCAAGAACAGAGAAACAGAGTCCACTGAACACACCTACGAAGCAGTAATGCTAAACTTGCCGAGGTGAATAATCACAAAAATGGTCAATTTTACAAATCCCTAGACAGTTAAAATAGTAAACATTGGAACTGCATGATTAATCATTAAAAAAATTGCGATCTCAATTCAAACCCCCCTCACGATCTTAATCCAGCATTTCCACAATTCATGTAACACATGCACAGCCATTCTCTGCTCACAGCTGTCAAAAAAAAAAAAAAAGGCAGCGGCAAAGTTTATCACAACATTGCTCAGCGAGGAGATGAAAAGAAACATTGTATCATTTGGTTCTCTTAGATCAAGTGGATGCACTTCGGCACTTAAAGACTATGCCTTTTTCTGACATTTGTTGCTTACAAGTTAAAATCAGTATTTTTGCTAGAAAATTACTTAGAACTCCCAAACATTTTATTTATATTATATATATATATATATATATATATATATATATATATATATATATTTCCCCCCTTTATTATCAGCTGGTGATCCTGCAAGTAACATTTCCTGCTCTAGAGTGACAATGCTCACTAGCTTTAGTGTATCTGTTGAGAGGTAGCATTGTCAATCCAGGACAGAAGTGTTTTAGGACTTACTACAGAACATGGGAAGAGGTGCTTTGTAAACCACAGAGAAAGTAGGGTACAATATTAACTGAAAACAGTCAGCAGAAGAGAGAATAGGCCGTTATCAAAATCTGGCCAGTTCAACAGTTATTTTTGAGCACTTATGGATCAGACCATTTCAATGTTATATTACATAGATCAAAAAGGTGCACAATAGAGGAAGTATATTGTTGCAGGTTATATAGACTTAAAATATAACTAAAGACAACACGTTTTATTTAGTTTTGGCAGAGTGGAGAGTTTAGAGGCCCTGTCAGTTTTTATTGCTGTCTGTGTCCCCATTAGGAAGATTCAGCCCATTTGTCCTATTTACCATTAGCATTGCAATTGAAAGTATTATAGAAATCCCAAATTTTGGGTTGTCCCCAAAAAAATTAAATAATGGAGGGGAAATTTTCCAATGGAGACACTGGCTTTGATGACCTGGGGGTCCCCAAGGGATTCCCTGAATTTGCAAGGATTTCCTCTCCCTTCCTGTTTTGGATATGGGACAGAAAGTGATGTTAAATCTCCCCAATGGGGCACAGATGGCAAAAAATTAACCAACAGGGGTTATAACCCTCCCTTGCTACCATCCAAAATGATAAAATAAAAAAGTCTGCCTATAGTTCTACGTCAATGATGGATTAACATCTTACATCACAGCTTGCTTATTTTTGCTGAATATAAAAATGTAGCGGATGCATAAAACCTTACTTAACATGAATTCTAGAATTGCTAGCACTGCTTATAATAAAAAAAGAATTGCCAGCTATAAATTGTTCAGCATAGAATTGCTAAACTTCACAGTATGTTACAGAGGAAAGGTTTGCAATAAAAATTGAAAATTATTAATAGGACTGTAATTTTCTGTGTGCACCACTGTCAGGACATGTTGTTGGTGTCAACCATGATACCCCACGGATTGCAGAACATGTCTGTCCCTAAGAACTCACCATCACTTACCCTTAGATGCACAGTCACTATTGGTGCAAAAGCTAAACTTCACTCGGACTGAGCAGTTTGTAAACTTTGTCCCTGTGCGGTTAAAGACCCTTAACTTTGACTTAGAACATTAAAACATACGTATAGCCAACACTTTGAGAGACTTGTTCCAACCTCTTTTTGGATTCCCCAAAAGGCTTACATGGCAAAAAAAAAAAAAATCTAAACGTTTTAAGCATTCTCTACTCTTTAACCACTTCAGCCCTGGAAGGATTACCCACGTTAGGACCAGAGCACTTTTTGCGATTCGGCACTGCGTAGTTTTAACTGTCAATTACGCGGTCGTGAGGCGTTGTACCCAAACGAAATTTGCATCCTTTTTTTCCCCACAAATAGAGCTTTCTTTTGGTGTTATTTGATCACCTCTGCGTTATTTATGATCACCGCTATAAACAAAAAAAGAGCGAAATTTAGCGAAAAAAAACAATATTTCTTACTTTTTTCTAAAATACATTTCCAAAAAAAAAAAATATATAAGAAAGAAAAACTAATTTATTCATCGGTTTTGGCCGATTTATATTCTTACTCATATTTTTGGTAAAAAAAAAAAAAAAAAAAAAATCGCAATCAGCGTTTATTGATTAGTTTGCACAAAAGTTGCCGCGTTTACAAACCATGAGACTTAATTTCTGGCGTTTTTACAACTTTTTTTTTTTTACTAGTAATGGCGGCGATCTGCAATTTTTATTGGGACTGTGATATTGAGGCGGACATGTTGGACATTTTTGACACTTTTTTGGGACCAATGACATTTATACAGCGATCAGAAATTTAAATATCCAACGATTACTGTGTAAATGTCATTGGCAGTGAAGGGGTTAACCTGCGGGGGGTGATCTAGGGGTTAACTGTGTTCCCTAGGCGTGTTCTAACTGTGGGGGGCTGGGCTACCAAGGGCATAAGAGATCTAACTGATCCCAGTGACAGGGATCAGTAGATCTCCTACATGCCCACTGACAAAGCGGGGAACCACCGTGTTTACATCAGCGGTTCCCCATTCTTCCTCTCTGCTGGGCAATCGCGGCTCGCTGGCGTAGATCGAGTCCGCGAGCCGCGGCCACACTCCTGCCTGCTACAGAGCACGAGAGAGCCGCCGTTTATAGACGGCGATCTGCAGAATAGCTCCACTCTGCAGCAGTAAATGTACGCGAGCTGGTCAAGCTTAACAAAATGAAAAAAAAATGTTTTGGTTTTTATATATTTAAAGTGTTAGTAAAGGCAAACTCAAACTATTCTTAAACAAATTCCCTCCCCCATCCTCCGGTCTACCCAGCATACCCTGTGTAAAAAAAGAGCTGCGTATTTACTTTTTTTTTTTTAATCTACACCAGTCATAGGCTTCAGCAGCTCCATCTCCCGTGTAAGGGAGCGCTCGACAATGGCTGTGAATTCCTGGAGCGGTTATGTGACCCATAGGCTTCCATGACCCATCCGTTGTCGCCACTTCCTCCTTACCTCTGCAGCAGCAGCTCACTCACACAGAGGAGGCGGAGCAACTGGATCACAAGACCAGACCACACTGGAAAAAAAATAGGTAAGTACATAGTTCTTTTTATACAGGGTATGCAAGATAGGTAGGAGGGGGTATGAGGGTACGTTTTTAAGAAAAGTTAGTGTTAGTCTTACCGTTTATATTCATATATATATATTATATATACCACACATACAGTATCTCACAAAAGTGAGTACACCCCTCACATTTTTGTAAATATATTATATCTTTTCATATGACAACACTGAAGAAATGACACTTTGCTACAATGTAAAGTAGTGAGTGTACAGCTTGTATAAAACTGTAAATTTGCTGTCCCCTCAAAATAACTCAACACACAGCCATTAATGTCTAAAGCGCTGGCAACAAAAGTGACTACAACTCTAAGTGAAAATGTCCAAAGTGTCAATATTTTGTGCTGCCACCATTATTTTCCAGCACTGCCTTAACCCTCTTGGGCATGGAGTTCACCAGAGCTTCACAGGTTGCCACTGGATTTCCTATTCCACTCCTCCATGACGACATCACGGAGCTGGTGGATGTTAGAGACCTTGCACTCCTTCACCTTCCGTTTGAGGGTGCCCCAAAGATGCTCAATAGGGTTTAGGTCTGGAGACATGCTTGGCCAGTCCATCACCGTTACCCTCAGCTTTTTTAGCAATGCAGTGATCGTCTTGGAGGTATGTTTGGGGTCGTTATGTTGGAATACTGCCCTGCGGCCCAGTCTCCGAAGGAAGGGGGTCATGCTCTGCTTCAGTATGTCACAGTACATGTTGGCATTCATGGTTTCCTCAATGAACAGTAGCTCCCCAGTGCTGGCAGCACCCATGCAGCTCCTGACCATGACACTCCCACCACCAAGCTTGACTGTAGGCAAGACAACCTTGTTCCCAAGTAATCCATGTCCTTCATCTGCTTGCCTTCAGCGAACTGCGTGTTTTCTTGCGGACCAATTTGATGCAGTGTGCAGCGTATGGTCTGAGCACTGACAGGCTGACCCCCCCACCCCTTCAACCTCTGCAGCAATGCTGGCAGCACTCATAAGCCTATTTCCCAAAGACAACCTCTGGATATGACGCTGAGCACGTGCACTAAACTTCTTTGGTTGACCATGGAGAGGCCTGTTCTGACTGGAACCTGTCCTGTTAAACCACAGCAAATTTACACAATTATACAAGATGTACACTCACTATATTGTAGCAAAGTGTAATTTCTTCAGTGTTGTCACATGAAAGGATATAATATAATATTTACAAAAATGTGAGGGGTGTACTCACTTTTGTGAGATACTATATATATATATATATATATATATATATATATATATATTAGCAGATTGACTATATTTCAAGACTAAGATTATATTACGAAGCATAGCAAACAATTAGGAAAACAGAGAAGAGTGACAAGGGTATGTAGTAATTTATGGCTTTTCCCCACAATGCACCACTTGCAAGTGCCAGAGTGATCCACTTCTGTGACCTGAGACCAACTTCTGCTTCCAGTACCCCATACAGCATATTTCTGGAGATGCATGTGGTTTCTGCAAGTAGATCATTTTTGGACTTCATAGTGACGTAATCAATACTGGCAGTTGTAAATACAAAAAATTGTGAACAATATTTTAGACAAACAATATAGATCTGCAATTAATACATAAGGATTTACATAATACATACATCCACCTCCTGCTCCCCGGGCTGTCCTCCCTCTTCCTGCCAATGGTGAGAAAATGGAGAGATTCCCAGCACAGGCTGGGTCGGATCCTGGCTGTGACCTGCTTCTTCTCCATCATTCTGTGTGGTTTCCTCTCCATTGTACCTCCAGTATGAGTGCCGTGAACTGGATATCCTATCACCACGTGGCCGACGACCATAAGACCTCTCTCCTCGGGAGCGACCATTAAACCTATAGCCTCGCTCATTACCCTTGGAGAGTTCTCTTTCAGCAAGGTTTAACATATTGGGTGGATGAGGAGTACTCATCCATGGGAGGTTTGGGGAAGCTCCATTAGGGACTTCAGAGGGAAGGACAGCATCAGTAAGCATCCTACACCTTTTCAGTGGAGATGCTTCTGGTTCTGTCTCAGAGGAGGAAGGATCCAATGACTGGGATAATGTATCTGTTCTTGGGGGATCAGAAGGTGTGTCTGGAGGAAGGTCAGTCCGGACTGGTCCCTGAAATGGGGAGCCTTTGGGAATGAGTCCAGTTTCAAAGGCACTTGAGGTGTTGGAGACAAAGGAACCAGGTCGCAGTGAGGACAGCGACAAAGTCTGAGACCTGTTAGTCATATCAGCTCTCTGGGAAGGGAAATTGGAGTCAGATGGCTGTTGAGAGATCGATGGGGGTTGAGATGTGGGTGTAATGCAGGACTCTGGCTGAGACGAAGTGTTGACTTCTTTCTCCGACGTTGAGTGAGTCTGCAAAAAAAACTATAATAGGTGAAGAATTCAGAATTGAGTCTGGAAAGCAGCAATAAGATGAATTCCCTGTCAAGTTTTCCATACTGTATACTGGAGCCAACTATAAATAATGACTATAGAATTATTCCTTTCACTCCACTGTGAACAACAATTTTTAGATATGTGTTGCCCAATTGCTGTTTATATATGAACGACCTGGGCTGTGTATGAGTGCAAGGGGGAAGATGGGGGTCCTTGTTTTTAATTTTTTATTGTTTTACTTTATTATTATTTATGCATTTATTTTAGGTACTTACATAGCGCCATCAATTTACGCAGTGCTTTACATATACATTATACATTCACATCAGTCCCTACCCTCAAGGAGCTTACAATCTAAGATCCCTAACGCACATTCATACATACACATATCAGGGACAATTTTGACAGGATCCAATTGACCTACCAGCATGTCTTTGGAGTGTGGGAGGAAACCTGAGTACCCGAAGGAAACCCACGCAGGCACAGGGAGAACATGCAAACTCCAGGCAGGTAGTGTTGTGGTTGGGAATTGAACCATCGATCCTTTTGCTGCTAGGCGAAAGTGCTATTCACTGCACCACTGTGCCGCCCATCACGTGGGGGCACAGGTCTTATTTATGGACACAAGTCTCACCTGCACCACTTACACATAAACAGAGTACCGACAGTACTCTATTTTTTTACATTCCTTGCCACCAGCAGCCAGAATTCGCGAACCCCATTTTTGTGTTTTCTCCGGTCTCTAGAAAAGTCCTACTACTCATTTCCCTTCAGTCAGTTATAGGTAAACGGTTAGGAGGGTGACGAACACTTGGATCTTCACGAGACGAAACTTTTGAAAACTCAAATTTCGACGGCTTAAGACCGACGACCACCGTTCCTTACATTTTTTTATCTCATGACAGCCATGAGACAAATACACATTCACCACGTCCACTCTGAACACAGGTATTTATTCTGGACACGGGGGTGCACTACCCGCCGTGTCACCACGTCACTTAT
>BLSH010045486.1:110253-123834 GCA_018402905.1 Glandirana rugosa | reverse complement strand
TGGACCATTTCACTGACACCCTACTCTTTAAGCATGAAGCTCTCCTCTGCACTCTCACTGGGAGCCTTTTTGTAACTCGGTCAGCTTGTTACTGATTCCATATGGCAAATGTATATCCCTGCTATAGAAAACCACTTCAGAGCTCTCGGTAATCCCCATGTCCGCCATGGGGGGGTAGCCCTTTTGGGTTGATTCTGTACTTCTTGGACCTGTCTGTGCCTGCGCTTGGGTAAGCAGAACCCAGTGTTATACTATATTATATACCATTACATAGCTGTGTTTGTCATCATGTATTCATTTTGTCATTGTTATTACATTCAATCTTTCCAGATCCCTTCCTACTCTCCTGAAGAAGCGGACACCCGCAAAACCGGTAGAGCTATTGTAGGAATCCCTTATTGGCCTCTGATTTCCTCAGAGCACCATAAGCTAAGCCTCAACCCTACAGAGGGGCTAATCATGTGCATCTGTTTTTAATGACGTGGATATGTCCTATTCACAATATTTTGTCTTTTTATACTGTGTAACTCCAAATAAATTGTTAATTTTTATACAAACCTCTTGTGTAAATCCTTGGGTGTCGAGATAGTCCATGCTTCAGTCAGCTTTTTTTGGTGGCTTGTTACTGGGACAGCCTTTACCATTCCACAATCAACACTGAAGAAATGACACTTTGCTACAATGTAACGTAGTGAGTGTACAGCTTGTATAACAGTGTAAATTTGCTGTCCCCTCAAAATAACTCAACACACAGCCATTAATGTCTAAACCGCTGGCAACAAAAGTGAGTATTACATGCAGATTGATGGACGGCTTCACCCCCCTCTTATTCTAACACACAGGCTGGAGGGGCGTGATAGCCAGTGACTGGCAGAAATCTACAACACCAAGTTTTTGCCAAAAAATAATAAATATTTGATTTCAAATATATATTTGTATGACAACTTAATTTACTGATGTTAAAGTAGAACTATAGGCAAAACATTTTTTTTTCCATTTTGGATAGAGCAAAGGAGGATTATAACCCCTGTCAAATCAAGGGAATTCCTTGGAGACCCCCAGGTCACCAGAACTAGTGACCCCCTAGGAAGATTTCCCATCTATTAATTTTCTGGGGACAACTCAAAATTTGTGATTTTCTTTTAGTTTTACTTTCAATGATAATGGTAAACAGGACAAATAGAAAGGGTAAATCTCCCTGACGGGGGTACAGAGAACAGAAAAAAATGACAAACCTTCTATTCCCTCTCTATTCGATCTAAAACTAGCAAAACTTTAAAAAAAAGACTTTAGTTATACTTTATTTCTACTCTGTATTCCAAAGGCTGTTTTTTAATTTTGAACATGTGACCAGCAGCAGAGGACTAGAAGCTCCTTCTGCTTAGGTTTCCCTACAGACAGGCTGGGAAAGAGCCGAGTCATGTGACAGCTGTTTAACCACTTCAATACTATGCACTTAGAACACTTTACTACCAGACCAATATTCAGTTTTCAGTGCTGTTGCGCTTTGAATGATAATTGCGCGGCCGTGCAACGCTGTACCCAAACAGATTTTTTATCATTTTGTTCCCACAAATAGAGCTTTCTTTTGGTGGTATTTGATCACCCCGGCGGTTTTTATTTTTTGCGCTACAAAAAAAAAAGACCGAAAATTTTGAAAAAAAAAAAAAAAACAATTCTCTATTTTTGTCACAAAACTTTGTAAATAAGTAAATTTTCTCCATCACTGGTGGGCACTAATGAGGCTACACTGACGGGCACTGATGGGGCAGTACTGATTGGCACTGATGATGAGGCACTTATATGCAGCAATGATGAGCACTGTTAGGCGGCATTGATAAGCAGCACTGACAGGTACTGATAGGTGGCACTGATATACAGCACTGACGGGCACTGATATGCAGCACTGACGGACACTGCTAAGCGGCATTGATGGGCACTCATAGACAGCACTGATTGGCACTCATAGGCGGCACTGGGCACTGATAGGTGGCACTGATAGGTGGGCACTGGTAGGTGGCAATGGTGGGCACTGATATGTGGCACTGGTATGCATTGATAGGGGCACTGGTAAGCACTGATAGGGGCACTGGTGGGCACATATACTGATAGGGGCTCATTCCCTGGTGGTCTAGGGTGGCATCTGAGGGTGGCACTGAGTGCCATCCACATTGGGCACTATGTCTCTTACCTGGTGGTCTAGGGGGGTCTCCCTGGTGGTCCAGATCGGCTCCCTGGTGGTCCCTGGTCGGCTCCCTGGTGGTCCCGGGTGGGCACATCCCTGGTGGTCCCTGGGCAGGCTCCCTGGTGGTCTAGGGTGGCCGAGCATTCACTCTAAGGTCAGTGTAGGTTCCCACTGGTAACGGGGTACTTTGCAGCAGTCAGTGGGCTTAAGCACTTCATGGCCATTCAGTGTGACCAAACCCCCGTATCTTTGCATTTTTTGCTATATATGTTTAGATGCTTTTAAAATAGCCTGACAGGAGTATGTATCATGTGTGCGCTGTAGCTTATAGATTTTTTGTTTGTTGGTCGTTACGAGCAGCACCATGCGTTTGGTAGGGTGTTCCCCCCAAATATCTCGTTTTTTTGGTGGTCTAGGGTGGCGATCCAAGAGAGGGCTGTGCTGATAAATCATCAGCACAAACCCTCCCTGTCAGGAGAGCAGCCGATTGGCTCTTCACTCCTCAGGTTTGCAGACCTGAGTACAGGAAAGCCGATAAACTGCTTTCCTGTGTTACACTGTGACCAGCTGTGATTGGTCACGGCTGATCACATGGTAAAGTGCTTCGGATGGAAGCACTTTACCGAGATCGGTATTGCGGCGGGTCAGACCTCCCACACCACCGATCGCCGTGATGCGCCCCCCCCCCCCCCCCAGGGTTGCGCGGCGGCTTGTTATCCTGAGGACGTCATATGACATCCAGTCAGGATAACTAAGCCACTTCCGGGCCGTCATTTTGCATACGGCGGTCGGGAAGTTGTTAAGGATTAGGAAAAAAACACTTATATTTTATTGAGTTACAGTGCCATCATTCACATACGGAAAGAGAAGGCACAATGTACGTTAAACTGTGTGTGTTTAGCATCACTTTAATCAAATGGTAGATGGTACATGAAAAAAAATCCATGGAGCACACTCATTTGCATTGAGGAGTAGGATCCCTGCAGGCAAACCTGCCCTTATTTTATCCACTGCTACAGCGCATCCAGAAAGTATTCACAGTGCTTCACTTCTTCCACATTTTGTTATGTTACAGCCTTATTTTGAAATGGATTAAACTATTTTCCTTAAAATTCTACCAACAATAACTCATAATGACAACGTGAAAGAAGTTTGTTTGAAATCTTTGCAAACTTATTAAAAAAAATAAATAAATAAAATAAAAATCACATGTACAGAAGTATTCACAGCCTTTGCTCAATACTTTGTTGAAGCACCTTTGGCACCAATTGCAGCCTCAAGTCTTTTTGAGTATGATGCTACAAGCTTGACACACCTATTTTTTGGGCAGCTTCTCCCATTCTTCTTTGCAGGACCTCTCAAGCTCCATCAGGTTGGGTGGGGAGCATCAGTGTAGAGCCATTTTCAGATCTCTCCAGAGATGTTCAATCGGGTTCAAATCTGGGCTCTGGCTGGGCCACTCAAGGACATTCACAGGAGGTGTCACTTAGCCACTCCTTTGTTTTCTTGGCTGTGTGCTTAGGGTCATTGTCCCGTTTGGAGGATGAACCTTAGCCCCATTCTGAGGCCCAGAGCTCTCTGGAGCAGGTTTTTATCAAGGATATCTCTGTACATGGCTGCATTCATCTTTCCTTTGATTCTGACTAGTCTCCCACTTCTGGCCACTGAAAAACATGCCACCACCATGCTTCACTGTAGCGATGGTATTGGCCAGGTGATGAGCCGTGCCTGGTTTCCTCCAGACACGGCGCTTGCTATTCAGGCCAAAGAGCTGAATCTTTGTTTCATCAGACCGGAGAATTTTGTTTCCCACGATCTGAAAGTCCTTCCAGTGCCTTTTGGCAAACTCCAGGCAGGTTGTCATGTGCCTTTTACTGAGGAGTGGCTTCTGGTTGACCACTCTAACGTACAGGCCTGATTAGTGGAGTGCTGCAGAGATGGTTGTTCTTCTGGAAAGATCAGTATCTCCATAAAGAAATGCTGGAGCTCTGTCAGCGTGACCATGGGGTTCTTGGTCACCTCCCTAAGGCCCTTCTCCCCCGATCGCCCAGTTAGGCCGGACGGGCCCGCTCTAGGAAGAGTCCTGGTGGTTCCAAACTTCTTCCATTTACGGATGATGGATGCCACTGTGCTCATGGAGACCTTCAATGCTGCAGAAATGAATCTGTACCCTTCCCCAGATCTATGCCTCTATACAATGCTGTCTTGGAAGTCTACAGATAATTCCTTGGACTCCATGACTTGGTTTGTGCTCTGACATGCGCTCTCAACTGTGGGACCTTATATAGACAGGTGTGTGCTTTTCCAAATCATGTCCAATCAACTGAATTTACCACAGGTGGACTCCAATCAAGTTGTAGAAACATCTCAAGGGTGATCAGTGGAAACAGAATGCACCTGAGCTCAATTTTGAATGTCATGGCTGTGAATACTTATGTACATGTGATTTTTTTTTGTTTTTTATTTTTAATAACTTAGCAAAGATGCCAAACAAACTTCTTTCACATTGACATTATGGGGTATTGTTTGCAGAATTTTGAGGAAAATAATGAATTTAATCAATTTTGGAATAAGGCTGCAACATAAGAAAATGTGGAAAAAATGAACTGTGAATGCTTTCGGATGCACTGTACAGTGCCTTGAAAAAGTATTCTTACCCTTTGAAATTTTCCACATTTTGTCATGTTACAACCAAAAACGTAAATGTATTTTATTGGGATTTTATTTGCTAGACCAACACAAAGTGGCACATAATTGTGAAGTGGAAGAAAAATGATAAATGGTTTTCAAAATGTTTTACAAATAAATATGTGAAAAGTGTGGCATGCATTTTTAGTTAAGCACCCTGAGTCAATACTTTGTAGAACCACCTTTCGCTGCATTTACAGCTGCAAGTCTGTTTTTGGGTATGTCTCTACCAGCTTTGTACATCTAGAAAGTGACATTTGTGCCCATTCTTCTTTGCAAAATAGCTCAAGCTCTGTCAGATTGGATGGAGAGTGTATGTGAACAGCAATTTTCAAGTCTTGCCACAGATTCTCAATTGGATTTAGGTCTGGACTTTGATGGAGCCAATGTAACATATGAATATGCGTTTATCTAAACCATTCCATTATAGCTCTGACTGTATATTTAGGGTCATTGTCCAGCTGGAAGGTGAACCTCCACCCCAGTCTAAGTCTTTTGCAGACTCTAACTGGTTTTCTTCTAAGATTGCCCTGTATTTGGCTCCTTCCATCTTCCCCTCAACTCTGACCAGCTTCCCTGTCCCTGCTGAAGAAAAGCATCCCCACAACATCATGCTGCCACCACCATGTTAGGGCCTAGTTTACACTTGCTTTGGCTTCAACACACATTAACGGCTAGTTTACACTTGCTTCGGCAAGGCTTCAGACACGCTTTGTTAAAGCTCCTGTCACTAAATAAAATGGTTAGCTTACTGTCCTGTTTAAACTTGCATTTGCTTCGGCTTCGCTTCAAAAAAATTATACCCTATGTAGGTTTAGCAGTGCTTCAAAGCTTCTTCAAAGCCACCATAGAAGTCTATTGCAAAGCTTGCTTGAAGCCCCACAAAGCCTCAAAGCCCCATCAAAGTCTCATCAAAGCCCCACAAAGTCTCACCAAAGCCTCATCGAAGTCCCACAAAGCCTCATTGAAGCCCCATCAAAGCACCAAGCAAAAGCAAGGTGTGAACAGGGCTGTAAGCTAACCATTTTATTCAGTGACAGGGGCTTTGACTAGCGTTCAGAAAGCTTTAACAAAGCCTGTCCGAAGCCGTGTTTTGAAGCAAGTGTAAACTAGCCCTTAGACAGTTGGGGTGGTGTGTTCAGGGTAATGTGCAGTGTTAGTTCAAAAGCGTTTTGCTTTTAGGCAAAAAAGTTAAATTTTGGTATCATCTGACCAGAGCACCTTCTTCCCCGTGTTTGCTCTGTCTCCGCACATGGCTTCTCGCAAACAGTAAATGGGACTCCTTAAGGCTTTCTTTCAATAGCTTTCTTCTTGCCCCTCTTCCATAAATGCCAGATTTGTGGAGTGCACATTCTCCCACCTGAGCTGCAGATCTCTGCAGCTCCTCCAGAGTTACCATGAGCCTCTTGGCTGCTTCTCTGATAAATTCTCTTCTTGCCTGGCCTGTCAGTTTAGATGGGACGACCATGCTTTGGTAGGTTGGCAGTTGTGCCATACTCTTTCCATTTTTGGATGATGGATTGAACAGCGCTTTGTGAAATGTTCAAAGCACGGGATCATTTTTACAACCTAACCCTGCTTTAAACTTCTCCATAGCTTTATCCCTGACCTGTGATTACAAACACAAATAGCGCAAGTAGGGTGTGATTAACTAAGACCTGGTTCACATTTGAGCGGCGCGACTTGCAGGGCGAAGCAAGTCGCCCCGCTCGAGGCGACCTCAGCGCGGCTTGCAAGGAGACTTCTATCCATAGAAGTCAATGCAAGTCGCGCTGAGGTCGCCCCGAAAATAGTGCAGGAACCTTTTCCAAGTCGGAGCGACCTGAGTCGCTCCTATTAGAACGGTTCCATTGCACTGCATGGAGACGACTTGTCAGGTGACTCAAGTCGCCTGACAAGTCGCCTCAGTGTGAACCGACTAACTCTAAGCTGCTGACACACATTAAGTGATTTCACTTCACTCAAATAAATAACAAACCGGTTATAAGTGCAGCGCTATAATCTGAGTAATATTACCTATACTAAAATGCTAATAGTAGTGCAAAATGAATGCATGAATAAACAATATAAAGTGCTGATAATAGAATATATACCTTCACAGTAAAGTCAATCCCTCCCAACATGTGCAAAGTAATAATATTAATGTATATAGTGCAAAATTAGTGCATTCATATATCCACATATATGGACAAACAATAGTGCAAAAATTAACAAGTCCAAAAACAGTCTATTAGTGAAAAATATTTAAGCAGCAAATATATTGCATCAATAGTTCATCACTTTTCTCCTTCCACAGGCAAATAAACATAGGAAAATAGATCCATAGGTAGAAAGCACTGAGAGTGAAAACACCGATCGTGTTTAGGGAATCACATCACACATGTCAGATTCTTATCCTCCACCAACTATATTGGCCACACAGAGCTGGTGGAAATTAAAGACCTTGAGCTCCTCCACCTTCTGTTTGAGGATACTCCACAGATGCTCAATAGGGTTTAGGTCTGGAGACATGTTTAGTCAGTCCATCACCTTTACCCTCAGCTTCTTTAGCAAAGCAGTGGTGGTCTTGGAGGTGTGTTTGGGGTCGTTATCATGTTGGAATATTGCCCTGCGGCCCAGTCCCTGAAGGGAAGGGATCATGCTCTGCTTCAGTATGTCACAGAACATGTTGACATTCATGGCTCCCTCAATGAACTGTAGCTTCCCAGAGCTGGCAGCACGCATGTATCCCCAGACCATGTCACTCCCACCGCCATGCTTGACTGTAGGCAAGACACACCTATCTTTGTTCTCCTCACCTGGTCGACGCCACACACGCTTGACACCATCTGAACCAAATAAGTTTATATTGGTCTCATCAGACCACAGGACATGGATCCAGTAATCCATGTCCTTAGCCTGCTTTTCTTCAGAAAACTGTTTGCAGGCTTTCTTGTGCATCATCTGTAGAAGAGGCTTCCTTCTGGGACGACAACATGCAGACCAATTTGATGCAGTGTGCGTCTGAGCACTGACAGGCTGAACCCCCCATCCCTTCAACCTCTGCAGCAATGCTGGCAGCACTTATACATCTATTTCCCAAAGACAACCTCTGGATATGACGCTGAGCACATGCACTCAACTTCTTTGGTTGACCATGGCGAGGCCTGCTCTGAGTGGAACCTGTCCTGTTAAACAGCTGTATGGTCTTGGTCACTGTTCTGCAACTCAGTTTCAGGGTCTTGGAAATCTTCTTATAGCCTAGGCCATCTTTATGTAGAGCAACAATTCTTTTTTTCAGATCCTCAGAGAGTTCTTTGCCATGAGGTGCCATGTTGAACTTCCAGTGACCAGTATGAGAGAGCGAGAGCGATAACAACAAATTTAACACACCTGCTCCCCATTCACACCTGAGACCTTGTAACACTAACGAGTCACATGACACCGGGGAGTGAAAATGGCTAATTGGGCCCAATTTGGACATTTTCACCTAAAGGTGTACTCACTTTTGTTGCCAGTGGTTTAGACATTAATGGCCGTGTGTTGAGTTAATTTGAGGGGACAGCAAATTTACACGGTTATACAAGCTGTACACTCACTTGTTTACATTGTAGCAGTGTCATTTCTTCAGTGTTGTCATATGAAAAGGTATAATAAAATATTTACAAAAATGTGAGGTACTGTAAATATATTTTTTCCTAGAACCACAGTTGATTCAGAGGAAGGCAAAAAAACACCAATAGAGCATGATCCAATTTGCTCCAGCAGGGGAAACAATTCCTTTCTGAACCACCAAGAGGCAATCAGATGTTCCCTGGATCAACTTTACCTACAGTCATGGCCAAAAATATTGACACCCCTGCATTTTTCAGATAATGCACTACTTAACCCAGAAAATTGTTGCAATTACAAATGGTTAGGCATTCTCATGTTTCTTTTGTTTGTATTGGTATGGCACAAAAAAAGTGGAAAAACAAAGCCAAATCTGACACATTCCATGCAAAACTCCAAAAATGGACTGGACAAAATTATTGGCACCTTCTCAAAATTGTAAGAAATAATTGCATTCCCAGTTTGTGATTCTCCACAGAGCATGGAGAAGAGAAAGAGCAGCAAAGAAATGTCTGGGTATGGAGGACAAAAATTATGGAAAAGTATGGACAATCTCAAAGCGACAAGTCCAATCCCAGAGATCTTAATGTTCCTGTGTCCACTGTGTGCAACATTGTCAAGAAGTTTACAGCCCATGGCACTGTAGCTAATCTCCTTGGACATGAACGAAAGAGAAAAATTGATCAAAGATTACAATGAAGGATTGTTCGTATGGTGGATAAAGAACCTTGATCAACTTCCAGACAAATCCAAGCTGATCTTCAGGCACAGGGTACAACTGTGTCAGCTCACACTATACACCACCATCTGAATGAAAAAGGACAATATAATAGGAGACCCAGGAGGACCCCACTGCTGACACAGAAACATAAAAAACCCAGTTTGGCGTTCACCAAAACATAAGTGAGGAAGCCAAAATCTTTTTTGGGAGAATGTGCTATGGACAGACGAAACAAAATGACAGCATATAAAGCCCATCATTCTACTGTTTTCAGAAAATGAAATGAGGCCTTTAATGAAAAGAATACAGTCCCTACAGTCAAACATGGTGATGGTTCACTGATGTTTTGGAGTTGCTCTGCTGCTTCCGGCACTGGATATCTTAACCATTTGCATGGCATTATGAAATCTGCAGAATACCAAACAATTCTGGGATGTAATGTAGAGCCCAGTGTCAGAAAGTTGGGTCTCTGTCATAGGTCCTGGGTCTTACAGCAGGCCAATGAACCGAAGCACACTTCAAAAAGCACCATGAAATTATTTAAGACACAGCGCTGGAGAGTACTGAACTGGCCAGCAATGAGTCCAGATCTAAATCCCATAGAGCACCTGTGGAGAGATCTCAAAAAAGCAGTTGAGAAAAGAAACCCTTCCAATCTGAGAGACCTGGAGCAGTCAGCGAGAAAAGAGTGGTCCAAAATTCCAGAAGAGAGGTGTTAGAAACTCATTGGTGGTTACAGGAAGCCACTGATTTCAGTTATTTTTTCCAAGGTATAGGCTATCAAATATTAAATTGGGGGTGCCAATAATTTTGTCCAGTCCAATACAAACAAAAGAAATAAACATGAGAATGCCTAAACATTTGTAATTGCAACAATTTTCTGGATGAAGTGCTGCATTAACTGACAGAAATTCAACACACAGTGGTTGCTGCTACCAGCTATAGCTGCTGGCAATCATCACATGAAAAATCAGACATGCTGGCTGCACCCAAGTTGGCGCTGACTAGGCTGCTAAATAAGTGCTAGTGAAAGAAAAAACCGTGCCTGCAAAATATTTCACCCTGCACTATATGTGCGTGCTGCCAACATAAGATAATGCATACACATAAAAAACATGGAGATATAGGTTACTTATCTCCTTATGTGCCCATGCAAACTTCAATACGTGGGTAGAACTTCCCGCACGTTGGCCAAAAGGGTGGGAGAACATATGTACAACATTAAAAAAGGTTTTAAGTTACACAGTGTTTCTAATCATTTCAGACTATTTCACAACCATGACCCCACCAAATTAAGGTTTTGGGGTATAGATAGAGTCGTGTCACACTGGAGGGGAACAGATATGATCAAAGCAGTTTCCCAAATGGAAACATGCTGGATTCATAGGTTACATAGTTTACAGCCTTTAGGACTTAATAAAGACATTGACCTCAATTGCTTTTTAACTACTACTAACATGCTTAGTCCAGTCTGTTCAGGATGGTATTAAGACGGATTTCATATAAAGAAGTGGGTTCCATACAAACGAGTTACCATGGTTTTATTGTTTTGTTCATTTGCTCCTCGGTTTTTAAGGTTTTATTGGTAGGGGCTGGGTAGGCCATGGTAGACTTATGGTCGGTATAGGGTTTTCCATGTTCATTTTGGGCTGGACCCTACATTGAACATGGTAGGGGTTAATTATCACAGCCCTTCAGACTCTGGTACTTCACTACTCCTATATTCAATTTAAAACATAATAATTTTTTTAGGGAGACGGGCTCAGTTTGGCAAATTTACACTCCTTATTGGAAGAATTTTTTTAGGGAGACGGGCTCAGTTTGGCAAATTTACACTCCTTATTGGAAGAAGAGGGCTCAATATCCTGGCTAGATTGAATCATACCCCTGGGGGGGACAACATATTCTATCAGATATATGAGTCGATTGGTATTGAACAAGCCCATCAGTCATGGTTCTTTTATTATTTTTACATTATATTTTAGTGCAGGTGTGAGTAAGATTATTTAGGTTTTAATATCCAAAGTTTGTTATTTGCATATGGTAGCGAGTATACTCCTTCTGTTTAATACATTGATTACAGCTGGGGGAAAACCTGCAATCCCACCAACTCACAATAGGGGCCACTACGTTCATGTATAGTAATGATGATTTTGCCCAGCATGGTTTTGGGCTGCTGTTCAGGGCCGTCTTACTGAGAGGGCACACCTGGGCACAGCCCAGGGGCCCTAGGAGCACATGGGGTGCCATCAGGGCTGGTCAGATCTAGGGTAGGGTGACCGCCAGTGTGACCATAGATCCAGCACAGACAGTGATTGGGGGGCAAGTCGGGGGCTATGGCTGCAGTGAGAGTGAGTAGAGCTGTCAAATTGAAGCTCTGATGTCGGGATGGGCAGGGCCAATATGCGTAGTTCTGCCCCCTTTGTCAGACAGCCCAGTGCAGAGACAAAAAGCCAAGTTTTTGGCAGAACACCGGCCTTTATACATTGGGGGCGGGAAGAACAGCAGGGGGCCCAGCAGCTTACAAGCATCTCTCTTCCTCTGCCTTTATGCTGCATTAGCAGACGATCCACAACCTCCTGTCATGCTCTCCCTGCACAGTGCTCTGTCTGCTCTTCTTCCCTGCATTACCGTCTATCAACCCCGTAAGTTTTGTTACCCTCTCCCCCCTTCCAGATACTTTTTCTGCTCACATTCTCCCTTCTTGGATTGTGCCCAGGTCAGTCTCCATGCAGCGACAGTCACTCCTCTACTCCTCCTCCCATCCCCTCTATCCTGTCTTCCTCCAGCTCACTGCCCCCAGCCCGTGTATTCTTTTCTGCTCTCCCCCCTTCAGCTCTGCCCCCTGACACAATCACAGCCGATCACCTACATTCAGGTCTACTATCTTATCTTATCCAGCATGGCTTCTCACTCCTCTCTTCTAGTCTCATTCCTCCTCATTCCCCTATATAATGTAACTTCTACTTCCCCTCTACACTAACATCACCCCTAACACACTCAGCCCCCTCTACACTAACATCACCCCTAACACACTCAGCCCCCTCTACACTAACATCACCCCTAGCACACTCAGCCCCCTCTACACTAACATCACCCCTAACACACTCAGTAGGGTTGCCACCTTTTCTTCAAGCCAAACCTGAACACTTTAGCGGTGCATGCCAATTTATTTTATGGGGGATAACTGTGGACTCTGGTGTAAGGGGGACTCTGGTGTAAGGGGGACTCTGGTGTAAGGGGGTTTTTGCTCACCAAAGCTCCCACTTACTTTAGAGTTCCCAGCATTTTCCCTTAAATCAGGGTTCTCAAAGCCCCCCTTACATCAGAGTCCACAGGGCACCCCTTATAACTGAGTCCCCCTTATATTAATGTGCTCACTTGCTCAGTGGCAGGAGAGGAGGGAGGAAGGGGGAGACTTCAGTCATTGGATGGTGCTGAAGCACTGACACCTTTCATCCACGATGTATCTAGCGACTTGCTGAGCTTCAAATTTCTAGCCCACACATCCCTTTCCTGAGCACAGAATACCAGGCACTGGAGTGTGGGTGGGCAGAGAGAGGGGTCAGGGCAGGAGGAGATCAAGCCCTCTCTCCTCTCCTGTCCATGTATGGGGGTAGTGCCTGTGCACACACCTATGTACTTGCAGATGTGGTTACTTGGGGGAACTGCATTATATTCTCAATAATGAGTCAGATGTGTCCGGGTTTCAGGAGGTCTGAAACCCAGACACACAATCCCAAACCCGAACTGTCCAGGTGAATACAGATCTATGCATAACTGCTTAACCACTTTTATTTAACCCTTTACTAGCTGATCTGGTTAATGTGTCACATTTTCTATTATCTATAGCTTAGATCTGTCTTTATAGGATTCTGAGTCTGAGCGCTAGTCCAATTGCATCTATTCCCTTACCTATAATAACATTCAGGCTGGGTTCACACTTGTGCAATCACAAACATTGCATGTGATCCGCACCGCATTGCTGTGCACATCACATGCAATGTCTGTGCAACTGTATGGCCGAAATTCCCCCACATTTACACCAAAATGGTGCAATACTCTTTTTTTGGTCCTCACAGGAATCGGATCACATGAGTGTGAACATCCATGCAATCCGATTCCTGTAGCATTTCACAGTTCGCACTGCAATCTGAGAACCAATCTGGGGGTGTCATTAGCTTTCTATTGACACCTGCAGAGGTCCACAGATGTCAGTGTGAACCCACGTGTCGTTACGCCACGCCTAGTGTACGTTACAAACACTAACGTGTTCACACTTGGGTCGGACTTACAATAATATCCATTCCCTTATCTACGTTAACCTGATCGCGAGTCTGAGTCTTAGGATATTTCTGTCTAGATTCGATATCTATTATCTTTTACACTGTGTAAT
>BLSH010045486.1:94982-110243 GCA_018402905.1 Glandirana rugosa | reverse complement strand
TCATTCACACAGGTTCTCTGGCCATGTGGATGAGCGGTTTGCTCATGCAGCCAGAGCCACAAAATGCTGTATCACCTTCCCACAACCCCGTGCATTGCACGGGGTTGCAGGGTAGTTGCAGCACAGATCTATCAAATCTAATAAACTAATAATTCTATCAACTATTTATACTTTAATTCTTGAGAGTAGGTGCGAAAATTGGGACAGGCTTGCAGGGACCCCAGTGAATTACTTTTCCCAGGGGCCCATGATGCTGTTAAAATGGGCCTGCTGCTGTTTATGTTAATAATAAATAAAAAAAAAAATTTGTTGGATATACACAGAAGTATTGAGACATTTTAGACGTTTTTCATGAATTTTTAATAATTAAAGTTGGTAATATGATTTTGGTTGTAAGAGGGACACGGAAACTGAGTGTGACGGCATATATCTGAGCCAAGAATTTGTATTTGCATATCCCCGCCCCTTGTTTTCCATTACCTCCAAGTACAACCAATCATTATACAGCACATGCATATAAATAAGGTTTCCGGAAGCAGTATTACGTCACTTCCTGAAGATGCCTCTTACGGCGAAACGTACGTCGGAGACGTTTGTTACAGCAGCACTTCCGGGTCCCAGTGTCCCCTATCACACGGGACGATATCGAGGCTTGGAGCGCATACGAATCCTGAGAGATCACCTTATCTCACAGTGACCGGCCCAAGCATTCACTGGCTCGCTTATATCTTGCTGAATACACCTCAGCACCGGGTCTCTGACACGGACAAATGTGAGTGAAATCTTTTTACCCTACATTGCTTTTAATCTTAAATAAATTTACTACACTATAAGACTTCATGGTCTCCGGTGGAGTCCTTCTTACATTGTAGCACCTGGCCATATCCCTCTAGTGGAGAGGAGTGGAGTCTGAGAACACCCCAGGATTTGGGAACATGCTGGTTTTGACCTTCCTGTAAAAAGGGGTCAAAACTTTTTGGCGAGTTGCCACCTTCACTTTTTGGACGAGCACGGGTGGAGCAATCATTTACATTGAGAAACAGGATTCA
Source organism: Glandirana rugosa (assembly GCA_018402905.1). Classification (NCBI taxonomy): domain Eukaryota; kingdom Metazoa; phylum Chordata; class Amphibia; order Anura; family Ranidae; genus Glandirana; species Glandirana rugosa. The sequence goes on along the minus strand of BLSH010045486.1, from coordinate 109,194 downwards.
CGTGGTGTTGGCATACCTAGGTGGACATTTATTCACGATACTTATGACACTAATTACTATCTGTGTTAATTATTTATGCCATTTTTGTTGACCCATGTTTTTTATGTGCATGCATTATCTTATGTTGGCAGCACGCACATATAGTGCAGGGTGAAATATTTTGCAGGCACGGTTTTTTCTTTCACTAGCACTTATTTAGCAGCCTAGTCATCGCCATCACCTTTCCTTTTTAATTGCTTTAGATTTTTGTGGCTATTCACATTTAAAGGGGCAGCGACACTGTTAGGCTATCGTTGTACACCAACACTTTTTAGGGCGCCATTCCCTTTTTGGTATATCATAGCTTGGAAAGTGCCAACAAGGAACCCAGTGCCTGAAGATCACTTCAGGAATAGTTCCTTATCTTATGGTGTAGAGCGGTCCAGGAACGCCACTGCAAAAGCTAGGACAAGGAAAGGCTGGTATGGCTAGCTGGCATGTAGAAACCAGCTCAAGCAGGCGATGTAGCAAGAAGTCTTGATCGAAAAGAAATTGGATAATCAAAGAAAAAAAATCTAGAGCAGAGCTGAAGGAAAGGCATACATCATCTCAGGACACTATCAAAAAATACACATGATCACATAATAATAGGTAGAGGAGGTTTATCCTGGGCTGGCACGTGGATTTTTTCCTTTGCCAGAGTCCATTTCTCCAGTAGCAGAAGTATGACCTGACAGTACACAAGTTCCTATGTTCCTCAATGAATGAGAAAGAAATAACTTGGTTCTTACTACAATTCTGATTCCAGTAAAACTTAGAATGAGCAATGGATAAATAAAGAGAACACTCACCTTGTAGATGTTAAGAGGACACTCCAACCCACACTTACAGGTTCCGTCCGTTACTAGGTAGGTCTTCAACTGTTCCATAGAGGTAAGAATTGTACCACTTGGACTATAAAACAGATAATTTTTTAAATCGACAAATGAAAGGCAAAATGTAATATTATATCTATATGTCAACTAAAAATTTAAATATGCTTATAAAGTGCCCAAACTATAAGGTCTCATACACACACGTTTTTACAGCCACATTTTTGACCAGTTTTTACAGCTTAAAAATGCCTCTCCATGTTATTCAATGGCCTCATACCACACACAAAAGTTTTTGAGCTGTAAGAGGCATAGGCGTTTTTAAGCTGTAAAAAAAAACCCAGGACCAGCGCGTTCTGAAGCTGCAGCGCTAGAGCTGTTTTGACGCCGGCAAAACTCAAAAACGTGGCTTAACTTTGTATACTCGGCGTTAAGCCTCGTCAGGCGTTTCTCTGCCTCTATTTAAAATCATTGGTTCCCTATGAGAGCCCATTGATTTGAATAGAAGTTGCACCAGAAGTCAGATCACGATGATCCGACTTGCAGTGCGACTTGTGTGCTGAGGATCTTGAAGGGGAACCCCCAGCAAAAAAAAAAAAAAATGGCGTGGGGTCCACGCAGCCCGGCACCTTGTCCCCCCCATGTTGATGAGGACAAGGGCCTCTTCCCAGTGTCCAAAAAAACAAAACAAACACACTACACAGCTTTTTAAAATATTTTATTAAATCAGCTCTGGCGTGTTCTCCTTCTCCAATGTCTTCTTTCTTCTGCCGGATCTTTGGTCTTCTTCCCATGTTGACAAGACGAGATCTCCCGGACTAATGGTGTCTCCATGCTCTGCATGACTTATATTGGCATGGGGCGGGGCCACCCGCTGATGACGATTGGAGGCCCCTTATGACATCACTGCCCGCAGCATGATTAGGGCGGGGCCTCCGGATGACGCCTGCGGATGGCCCCTCCACATGCCAATTTAAGTCAATGCAGAGCACGGAGACACCATTGGTCCGGGAGATCGCGTTGTGTCAACATGGTGAAGAAGAATAGAGTGAGAAGACAGTGGCAAAAGAGCAGCAGACTTGGCATAAGAGCAGAAGATAGAAGACCCCTCAGAAGAAAGAAGACCCCACAAAAGAGCATTAGAAAGAAGACGCCTGAGAGGGAGATGAGACGGAGAGGGGAAAGACGCTGGAGCCGATTTAATAAATTATTTTAAAAAGCTAGGTAGTGTGGTTTTTTTTACACTTTTTTTTTTAGGTGAATTGGTAGGGGTACAATGTACCCCATACTCATTCACATATGGTGGGGGGCTGGTATCTGGGGGCCCCTTTGTTAAAGGGGGCTTCCAGATTCCGACGAGCCCCCACCCGCAGACCACGACAACCAACGGCCAGGGCTGTGGGGAACAGACCCTTGTCCTCATCAACATGGGGACAAGGTGCTTTAGGGTGGGGGGCGCATGGCCCCTTCTGCCTCAAAGGACCCACCCCCCCATGTTGAGGGCATGCAGCCTGGTATGGTACAGGAGGAGGGGGGCGCTCGCTTTCCTGACCTGCCGGGCTGCGTGCTCGGATAAGGGTCTGGTATGGATTTTGGGGGAGACCCCACACCATTTTTTTTTTTTTTTAATCCATACTAGAGCTGCACGATTCTGGCCAAAATGAGAATCACGATTTTTTTGCTTAGAATAAAGATCACGATTCTCTCACGATTCTCGCAGCGTAATATATTAAATATATAAAAAATTGGGCTAAGAGCACTGTTTAGGTTTTTGAAAGGGGTAATTTTTCAAAAAAAAAATGCGTTTAAAAGTCTGCTGCGCAAACAGCGTGTAGCATAAAATATTGCAACAAATGCCATCTTATTCTCTAGGGTCTCTGCTAAAAAAAAATATATATAATGTTTGGGGGTTCTAAGTCATTTTCTAGCACAAAATAATGGATTTTTATTTGTAAACAGCAAGTGTCAGGAAAAATTTAGTCTTTAAATGGTTAAACCAAACATCTATACAAGGGGAGTTCACTCAGAGTTCAATGCCTTTGAAGTATCTCTTTTATCAATGACTCAGAAGTTGGCTGTCTGCCCAGACTTGGCTCTCTCCCCTGAGACTCAAGTAGCTCTGACTTCAAAAGGCTTCAGGCACTTTTATATTACTGTCAAGTAGCGCTGATTCGCCCCCCAAGTCGGATCCCATTAACTGCACTGAAAATCGCGGTAATGCCCAATGGGAATCGCAGGGGGGGTAGATCGAGATCGCGATCTTAATACGATTAATTGTGCAGCTTTAATCCATACCAGACCAAAGTGTCTGGTACCTCTTGGGGGGGAACCCCACGCAATTTTTTTAACCTTTAATTTTTGCGGGGGTTCCCTTTCAAGATCCTCAGCACACAAGTCAGCACACAAGTCGCATTGCAAGTCGGATCTTCATGATCTGACTTCTGGTGCGACCTCTATTCAAATCAATGGGCTCCCATAGGTAAACACCGCTTTTGAAAAGAGACAGAAAAACGCCGCTGAAAGCTAGTGTGGAGAAACGCACTTTGATGGCAATGCAAAATGCTGATAATAACACATTTTTTATGTGGCTTTTTCCTGGCGTCGGTACTAGCCTTACAGCTCGTTTTTCATAACGCCGGTGTATGAGGCCTAAATCTATAAGCACTGCATTTTTCTACCAGATTTAATAATTTCCAAGATGCAATTATAATCAAATATCAGGTATCATCAAGAAGGTAATAGAGAAAACTTAACTTTACATTACTATTATCGGCACAGAATGGCCAGTTAAGTCTGCTAGTTTTTATTTACTAAATTTCTTTTTAATACAGAATAAGTATTTGATCCCCAAGCAAAACATGACTTAATACTTGGTGGAGAAACACTTGGTAGAAAGCACAGAGGTAAGATGTTTTTTTGTAGTGGGTGACCAGGTTTGCACACATCTCTGGAGGGATTTTGGTCCACTCTTCTTTACAGATCTTCTCTAAATCCTTAAGGTTTTTTGGCTGGCGCTTGCCAACTCGAAGTTTCAGTTCCCCCCATAAATTTGCTATAGGATTAAGGTCTGGAGACTGACTAGGCCACTCCATGACCTTAATGTGCTTCTTCTTGAGCCTCTCCTTTGTTGCCTTGGTGGTATGTTTTGGGTCATTGCCATGCTGGAAGACCCATCTGCGACCCATCTTCAGCATTCTGGCTGAGGGAAGAAGGCTCTCATCCAAGATTTTACAAAACATGGCCCTGTCCACTGGCTCTTCAATGCGGCAAAGTCAGCCTGTACCTTTAGCAGAGAAACAGCCCGAAAGCATGTTTCCACCTCCGTGCTTGAAGGTAGGAATGGTGTTCTTAGGGTCATAGTCAGCATTTTTCTTCCAAACACGGCGAGTCGAGTTAATGCCAAAGAGCTCAATTTTGGGCTCATCTGACCACAGCACTTTCTCCCAATCCTTCTCTGAATTATTTAGATATTCATTGGCATGACTGTACATGTGCCTTCTTGAGGGGGACTCACCGTGTTTGGAGGAAGAAAATGCTGACTATGACCCCAAGAACACCATATCTACAGTCAAGCACGGAGGTGGAAACATTATGCTTTGGGGCTGTTTCTCTGCTTAAGGTACAGAGCGACTTTGTCGCATTGAGGGGACCATGGACAGGGCCATGTATTGTAAAATCTTGGATGAGCACATTTTTCCCTCAGCCAGAACACTGAAGATGGATCTTTCAGGCAACAAATAGTGGCTCAAGAAGAAGCACATTGAAGGAGTCATAAAGGCAGGTTTTTTATCTTCATGCATTCTATGCCCCCCATCTCACTCCAGCAATGTCGATAGAGTGTCTTAGCCATCCGGGACTCTCCTTCTGATTGGCTGAGACACAGCAGCGGTGCCATTGGCTCCTGCACCTGTCAAAGTCAGTTAGCCAATCAGAAGAGAGAGGGCCGTGCTCCGTATCTGAATGGACACACGGAGCTGTGACTCGGCTTGGGTGCCCGTTGTGATGATATCACGCGTGAGACACACACAAAGTAATGATATCACGCACGAAGCAAGACTGACTCCATCTTGGAAGGGGATCTACTTAAATGGCTGCTAAGCTTTGTTTTTTTTTCTCCTTTTAACACTACCAGTCCTTGGGACAAGAATCCTCATTTACACCCCCTCCCTCTCTGGCCAGATCAACTTCAAAGGGGGCCATCTGATCATGGTCCAGGACTGGTCAGCAAGAAGCTCTGTTCGCTTATCTTAAACAATAGCGAACCAAACTGATGTTTGGACATGCAAGCCCATAACTTACCCAGGCAACTCTAACCTAGGGATGACCCTCTCCGTCTTAAAACTTACCCAAAAATTATATAAACTCATAATTTCCATTAGAAGTATGCCATAGTGATAAAACATACATAGTTGAATGTAGAATTTTGGCCCAGATATTTCAAGTATAAACATTCGCTCCTTGTTACCCAAGGAGGGATAGAACTAGCCTATTCCCTCCCCAGGGTCCCTAGAAGGTCTCAGCACTCTCATGTTTGGAGTCATTTGAAAGCTTTATGCATGCTGAGATTGAATTTCTTCATGGGAGATTTGCCAGGTGGCCCAATCACCAGATATGAACCACGGGTGGATTATGCAGCATGTATCGCAACGGCCCGCCCTGGACACGCTCTCATGCGAAGGCCAGAGGTATATGGCTCCACCTCTTGTCACCCAGAGAAAAAGGATTGCCAAGATCAATTGTCAGTTCTTAATTACCATCAATGAAGCAACATCAGAGAACCAGGAAATCATCTTAGAAACACTGATCACGGACATTTCAAATGCAAGCATTATTTCCGTTTCATTCTGTTCTTTGCCGCTGTAATTTTGTCTCATTATTTTTCTGTAAATATTTTACTGCACCTAAAACTTGACCTTTTCATTATTAAACCTTATTTTGAAAAGTGTTAACTTTGTCCCTAAAGCTCTTTTTTTTTCATTTACATGATTTTTTATTAATTTTTCCATTTCTTTTACAAATACAAATAAAAATGCAAAAGGGAGTTGTATAAACATTAATCACATATACCTTCAAATGTTCAATTCCCAGCCTACATTGCAGTAAGGACTCTTTTACTCTCCCCCCTCCTCCCTCCCCTCCATCCCCCCTCCCTCCCTTCCCCCTATATTTCTTTATCAAACGAAGGTATGAAGCATTTACAAAAAGTTCTTTCCTCTACTTTTTCCTTTCTCTTTTTCCTTTCTTTCGTTCCTCTTCTCTTAATAAGAGTTCTATATTTCAATATATTTGGGTACCAGTCCTGAGGAGTTCAACCACTTTTTCCATATCTTATCAAAATGATCCCTTTTTCCCTTCTTTGTATAGGCTATTTTTTCCCTTATTATTGCATAATTAACCGTCTGTATCCATTCCTCTACTGTAGGTGACCTTGGTTTTATCCAATTTCTCGCAATCTCTTTCCTCGCCAGGTACAAGCATCTCATGATCACTAGACGCAGTTGTTTTCCTCCCATACTTTGCTCGGTATATCCCAATATAGTCCCTAAAGCTCTTAATGCAACTATTACGAATCTGTTCCTTTGAAGAGCGCTAATGTTTTTAAAATAACACATCTGAATATACCTGTCTGTGATGACAGCGTGTGTTACAGGTGGTTATTCTGAAATACTGGTATTGCTAACATATGGGTCTTCTGGCCGGTATCCAGAAGTGGTGGCAGAGAAAGGGTTAATCGTTTGAATTAGCCCGGTAATCGCTCTCAGGCGGCTGGCACTTAGACGATAGTCCCTCAAACTGGGAAATCTTTATGCTGAAAGCAGTTGAGTGGCATTGTTACGTTAGTGACAAGCGCGGTATTAGATCAGGGGGGTCTTCGGTCGCCTGTTGGTGAGGAGGGCAGAGATCTGATACCTGCGTTCGTCACATACTGGTTGGTAGCGGTCAGATAGTTTCGCCTTAAGAGCATTCAGTGAATTGTTAGGAATTAGCTCTGCACTTAAGGATTGTAACCTTTTTGGAAACAGTCCTTAGAGACAAGCTGGTGCATATTTTTTTGTTTTTAAAGAAACATCCAGCAACAACTTCTTTCTATCTCTGCTTTCTGTTCTATCTTTTCTACTTGCAAAATGTCTGGGCCATCAGTGTGTAAGAAGAAGAACAAAGATGACCAGACTGCTGAGTGTACAACAAGAGGCCTTGACGTCAGTAACAAAACGTGTAAAGACATGATAAAGGCCCTACAGCAGTAGGATATTCAAGCAGACCTAAACTCAGGGGAACTTGAAGCTGAAGGGGTTCCCAATACTCCAGAGCCAAGTGGTTCAGACTCAACGACCTCACAGGATGAGCAAAGAAGGACTGAAAACGGGAATACTACTGAGACTCTCAAATGCAGGAAACACTCCAGCGCATCAGTGAAACGGATCCTGGGATGTACCTGCAGTTTCTGGAACATCATGTTGAGAGAGAGGAACGCCGGGCTGTGGCTGAGAGAGGCGCTGCGCAGAAGGAGGCTGATCGTCGGCACCAATTGGAGATGTTGAGGCTCCAACAGCAGCACCGACAGGGTCAGAACCTTGGATCCCTAGAGCACAGGGACACCTCTCTGCCTGCAAGCCGAGCCGCTAAATTTCCAGTCATGGAAAAGGACAGTGACTGACGTATATCTACTGCAGTTTGAAAAAACTTGTCGTCAGTACCATTTGCCCCCAGCACAATGGGCTCAGTACCCGACACCAGGGCTACAAGGCATGGCCCTGGACGCGTATGTGGACCTGCCGGAGCTCCTGTGGAGCAGGACAAAGTTTACAAAGCCATAAAGGCAGCAATCATTCAGAAGTATCGATAAACCCCTGAAGTATACCGAAAACTCTTATATGGAGGTGGTAAGCCATTTAGGTATCATATTCCAACAGTGGACTAGGGGCCTGAAAGCCACTTCTTTTGAAGCCCTGGAAGATCTCATGATTGAAGATCAGCTCATGCACATCTGTCCTCCAGACGTCAGACAGTTTGTGCTAGAGCGGAAGCCCGGTTCTGCTAAAGCCGCAGAAGACCTGGCCGATACCTTCATCAGTACTCGGGTATCGGACCATTGCAAAGCTCCACCGAATGGCCGGAAAGGGGGGGGGGGGGGGAAATCACACATGGCAACCCCTTCTCTGCAAGCCAACCGAGCCTCTCAGTGGTCTGAACCTGCAGTCCCTGGCGTCAAACCCACCGTGACTGATAACCGCAGGTGTTACACCTGTGGCAAGCCTGGCCATCTGCGAATATGGTGCCCGGAGCAGAAGACGACAACATCATCTGGCCACCCAGCCAGCAACCCTTCCGCCTTGCTGTTCGTGAGTGGGAGACCTCAAGGACCCAATGCCAACTTGCAGCCAGTGATCGTGGGTCACCAGGACACCGGAGTTGAAGTCACCTTGGTCAGAATGGAGGTGATAGAAGAAACGGACATCATCCCCGAAAAGTTCCTCACCCTCACCGGAGTTGGGGGAACCTGCTCCCCGCATACCCCGGGCCTATGTGTACATTGATTGGGGTGCTGGGAGTGGGATGAGAGAGTAGGGAGTTTCTGAGGAGATTCCCACTGCTGTGTTGCTGGGTGCTGACTTGGGGACCCTTGTCTCCTACAATGCCCCTGCTGAGGACACCCCCTCGGAAATCTCTTGACTCCCTAAGGTACTTTGTGCAGATGTGGGTATGATATCTGGGCAACCTGGGGAGGGGGAAGTGGAAATGCAAGGTTCTCCTTCTTCAGAGAAAGGAGAAGAGACACAGTTGAATGTAAATGTAAAGGATGTATGTGCCAATGATGTCACACATATACCTGTTGAATGTAATGTTGATAATGATGACAATGTATTACCCATACTGGTGGTCACTCCCAGTGCTGCAAGGGCTGCAGAGGTACAGGCTAAGGCTGCCAAACAGCAGGAGGAGGAGGTCTCTGGGCCCTCTTCGTGTTCTAACCCAGTGGGCTCTACCTCTGTTGGGCCTCAGAACAGAGGAAAAAACGATAGGCGGCACTCCAAAAGTAATGCTGGTTCTGTATTTATTGACCATGATCAGCCATACAGGGTACAAAGAAGGTAGACACGTTTCACACGTGTTTCAGACATGAGCTTAATCATTATCGGTTGGGCCTCAGCAGCTGTTCTCATTTGCGACAGGACTGCTGGCTGGGACTTGTGGTTCAGCCTTTGAAGCAGCACTGCAGACAGACCAAACGCTGGCACAGCTCAGGAGTTTAGCTGACAGCCCCCCTGCAGTGAATGACAAACAAAAGATTTACTGGGACAAAGGAAAGCTGTACAGGGAGGGTTTGTCTGCAAGGGAAAACAAAGCTGAATTCGGAAGCAGGCAGCTGGTGGTCCCAAGCCAATTCAGGGGACAGCTCTTAAAAGTGGCCCACGAGATCCCCCTAGCAGGTCACTTGGGGATCACTAAGACCCAGGGGCGATTAATACATAACTTTTATTGGATAGCTGACTACTGTTGGGCCTGTGATATCTGCCAGCGAGTTGGCAAGGTAGGAGATGTACACAGGGTTTCGTTAAAACCTTTGTCTGTGATTGATGAACCTTTTAAGAGCTTGGCAGTGGATATTGTTGGACCTCTAGCTATCCCCAACAGTTCAAGCAAACGTTTTATTCTGACAGTTGTTGACTATGCCACACGTTACCTAGAGGCCGTGGCTCTCTCCTCCCTCCGTGCAGACAAGGTCGCTGATGCTCTGCTGGGAATCTTCACAAGAGTGGGATTCCCGGCTGAGCTCATTAGCGATCAAGGCCCTCAGTTTGTGTCTGACTTGATGCACGCTCTCTGTCAGCAAATACAGATGACGCATATCATGGTCAGTCCTTACCATCCACAAATGAATGGCTTGTGCGAGCGTTTCAATGGCACCCTGAAACAAATGCTGCGCACCTTTGTGGAGTCCCAGGGTAAGGACTGGGAAAGGTACCTGCCTCATCTGCTGTTCGCTTACAGAGAGGTGCCGCAGGAGTCCACAGGCTTTTCGCCATTTGAGCTGTTGTACGGACGGAGGGTTAGAGGACCCCTGGACTTAATCCGGGAGACCTGGGAGGGCAAGATGGCCGACCCAGAGGTCTCGGTGGTGGATTACGTCCTGAGATTCCAGGATAAAATGGAGACGTTGTTGGGGATTGTGCGGGAAACCATGACCCAGGCCCAGACCAGGCAGAAACGTTGGTATGACCCCAATGCTAGGGAGCGGGCATATAACATTGGGCAGCTGGTGTAGGTTCTGCTCCCTTTGTGGCAGAACAAACTCCAGGCTGCATGGGAAGGCCCGTACCCCATTACCCAGCGTCTGAATGACGTTACTTACCTAGTCCGGTTGGGAGGAGGGAGTAGACGGCAGAAGGCCTTCCATGTGAACATGATTAAAGCCCATCATGAGCGCACGGCCTATGCCATGCCGGTCTGCAGCAGGCTGGAGCTTGAAGAGGCTGACCCACTCCTAGACTTGTTAGCCGACACCAGGGAGGTCAACTCCTACCTCCTGATAAACACCAACCTTACCCCCGCACAAGTACCTGGGCTGAAGGAAGTGCTGGTAGTCCATGGGAGCCGGTTTACGGAGAAACCGAGGTGGACGGACCTCGCTGTCCACCAGGTGGACACTGGGGCACATCCCCCCATTAAACAGTCGGCCTATCGCGTCTCTCTGGAGGTGCTGGCTGACATCAAGAGGGAGGTGGAGGAGATGCTGCAGCTGGCAGTAATTCAGAGGTAAAACAGTGCCTGGGTGTCCCCAGTGGTCCTGGTCCCCAAAAAGGATCAGACGACCAGGTTCTGTGTGGACTACCGAAAGCTGAATGAGATCACCACTGCAGATGCCTACCCCATGCCCCGGATCGATGAGTTGTTGGATAGGCTGGCGGCGTCCCGCTAGATCACGATCATGGATCTGAGCAGAAGGTACTGGCAAATTCCTCTGGCCCCTGAAGCCCGGGAAAAGTCAGCCTTCATCACCCCATTCGGCCTGTTCGAATTTACCGTCATGCCCGTTTGGGATGAAGAACGCCCCAGCTACCTTCCAGAGAACCATGAATGACTTACTGGAGGGGATGGAAACCTTTACCGTGGCTTACCTGGACGACATTGCGGTGTTCAGCCCTACCTGGGAGGAACACTTGGTGCACCTGTCACGGGTCCTGGACCAATTGACAGCTGGCAATCTGACTGTCAAGCCCAGCAAGTGTCAGATCGGCATGACTGATGTCCAGTACCTGGGACACCAGGTGGGAGGAGGCACTCTAAGACCCGAGGCAGGGAAGGTGGAGGCCATACTGGCCTGGCCAACCCCTCAAACCAAGAAACAGGTTATGTCATTCTTGGGGACTGCTGGCTACTATAGGAAATTTGTAAATAACTATAGTAGCCTGGCAAAACCTTTGACTGAACTAACCAAGAAGAAACTGCCCAAAGTGGTGTCCTGGACACCAGAATGTGAGAGGGCCTTTCAGGCTCTGAAGGAGGCGCTGGCTAGCGCCCCTGTGCTACAGACTCCCGACTTCACCCGCCGTTTCTTAGTGCAGATGGATGCCTCTGCCTATGGGTTGGGTGCAGTCCTGAGACAAGTGGATGACACCGGAGAGGAACACCCCATCCTCTACCTGAGCCGGAAGCTGCTCCCCAGGGAAGTAGCCTACGCCACGATCGAAAAGGAATGTCTCGCGATCATGTGGGCTCTCCAGAAGCTGCAGATGTACCTCTATGGGAGGCACTTCACGGTGACCACCGATCACAATCCCATGAGCTGGCTAAATAGTGTTGCTGGGACAAGCTACTTCGTTGGAGCTTAATCCTTCAGCAATATGATTTCACCATCCAGCACAAGAAATGCAGCGCCCATGGGAATGCTGATGGTCTGTCCCACCAAGCTGAGCCCATAGGAGTGGGTTTCATCAGGACGGGAATCGCATTCCCCTCCCATGCAACCACCTCAGGGGATATCACGCACGAAGCAAGACTGACTCCATCTTGGAAGGGGAGCTACTTAAATGGCTGCTAAGCTTTGTTTTTTTCTCCTTTTAAACACTGCCATTCCTTGGGACAAGACTCCTCATTTACACCCCCTCCCTCTCTGGCCAGATCAACTTAAAAAAGGGGGCCATCTGATCATGGTCCATGACTGGTCAGCAAGAAGCTCTGTTCGCTTATCTTAAACAAACCTGAACCAAACTGATGTTTGGACATGCGAGCCCATAACTTACCCAGGCAACTCTAACCTTGGGATGACGCTCTCCCTGTCTAAAAACGTACCCAAAAACTATATAAACTAATAATTTCCTTTAGAAGTATGCCATAGTGATAAAACATACATAGTTGAATGTAGAATTTTGGCCCGTATAATTCAAGTATAAACATTCACCCCTTGTTACCCAAGGAGGGATAGAACTAGTCTATTCCCTCCCCAGGGTCCTAGAAGGCCTCAGCAAGCTCATGTTTGGAGTCATTTGAAGGTTTTATGCATGCTGAGATTGAATTTGTTACTGGGAGATTTGCCAGGTGGCCCAATCACCAGATATGATTTTCATAAACCACGGGTGGATTATGCAGCATGTATCGCAACGGCGCGCTCTGGACATTGTCTAAGAAAACGCCCTCTCATGTGAATGGCCAGAGGTATATGGCTCCACCCCTTGTCACCCAGAGAAAAAGGATTGCCAAGATCAATTGTCAGTTCTCAATTACCATCAATGAAGCAACATCAGAGAACCAGGAAATCATCTTAGAAACACTGATCACGGACATTTCAAATGCAAGCATTATTTCCGTTTCATTCTGTTCTTTGCCGCTGTAATTTTGTCTCATTATTTTGTACCTTTATTTTTCTGTAAATATTTTACTGCACCTAAAACTTGACCTTTTCATTATTAAACCTTATTTTGAAAAGTGTTAACTTTGTCCCTAAAGCTCTTAATGCAACTAATAAGAATCTGTTCCTTTGAAGAGCGCTACTGTTTTTAAAATAACGCATCTGAATATACCTGTCTGCGCTGACAGCGTGTGTTACAGGTGGTTATTCTAAAATGCTGGTATTGCTAACATACGGGTCTTCTGGCTGGCATCCAGAAGTGGTGGCGGAGAAAGGGTTAATTGTTTGAATTAGCCCGGTAACAATCGCTCTCAGGCGGCTGGCACTTAGACGGTAGTCCCGCAAACTGGGAAATCTTTGTGCTGAAAGCAGCCGAGAGTGGCATTGTTACGTTAGTGACAAGCGCGGTATTAGATCAAGGGGGTCTTTGGTCGCCTGTCGTGAGGAGGGCAGTAATCTGATACCCGCGTTCGTCACACCCCATAGCAAGCTGCTTGCTGTGGGGGCACTGAACAGGAGGGAAGGGCCAGGAGCAGCGAAGAGGGACCCAAGAAAAGGAGGATCCGGCCTGCTCTGTGCAAAACCAACTGCACAGAGGAGGTAAGTATAATATGTTTGTTTTTTTTGTTTTTTTTAAATGAGACTTTACATTCACTTTAAGGTCATGGAGTGGCCTAGCCAGTCTCCAGACCTTAATCCTATAGAAAATGTATGGAGGGAACTGAAACCGAGTTGCCAAGTGACAGCCAAGAAACCTTAAGGACTTAAAGAAGATCTGTAAAGAAGAATGGAACAAAAACCCTCCTGAGATGTGTGCAAACCTGGTAATCAACTACAAGAAACGTCTTACCTCTGTGCTTGCCAACAAGGGATTTTCCACCAAGTAATAAGTCATGTTTTACTTGGGGATCAAATACTTATTTTACTCGCTAAACAGCAAGTCAATTTATAATATTTTTATCATGTGTTTTTTTATGGATTTTTGGTTGATTTACTGTCGCTATCATTTAAAGTACACCTATGATAACAATGATAGACTCTTCATTTCTTTGTAAGTGGGCAAACTTACAAAATCTGCAGGGGATCAAATAATTATTTTCCCCACTGTATATAAATCCTGTGTAATAACCGTGGGTTATCTGCAGCTTCCTTTAGATGATGGATCAAAAAAAAGGGATTTTATTAAAACTTACCGTAAAATCCTTTTCTCCGAGTTCACTGACAGACGCAGCTCTTCATGACTTTGTGGGGTTTTATGTTCGTCCTACTAGGAGTTAGATTTCCTTCGACGTCTATTGGGTGCCAATAATGTGTCCTAAATATATGTCACCCCTTTTATTAATAAACTAGGGGACGTCTAAAACATTCAAACGGGTGAATGTTTCTTTACTTCTCAGATAGTAACAATAGTATCCACATGAAATTTACTATCGCTGTCATTTAGTTGGTTTTTAGGTATTTTTTTGTGTACTATTTTTATAATATTTAACTGAACGACAAATCGCTCATT
>BLSH010045486.1:60013-94013 GCA_018402905.1 Glandirana rugosa | reverse complement strand
CGTCTGCCACCATTTGCACCACGTCGGCGTACCAGGTGCGCCGAGGCCAATCCGGGGCCACCAGAATGGTTGGAATTCCTTCCATCACTATTCTGCGCACCAATCTCGGAAGCAGACGTATGGGAGGAAAAGCGTACAGGAGGCGATAACGGCTCCAGGGAGCCACCAGGGCATCCGTGGCCACTGCCAACGGATCCTTTGTCCTGGACACAAAGGTTCTCACCTTGTGATTGAACCTGGATGCCATGAGATCCACATCCGGTGTCCCCCATTTGTGGCAAATCTGATTGAACACCTCCGGGTGAAGGGACCACTCCCCCTGGTCCAGCTCCTGGCCACTGAGAAATCCGCCTGCCAGTTCTCCACACCTGGGATGTAAACCGCAGAGATTGCCGGAACGTGAAGTTCCGCCCAACGCAGAATCAGAGCTGCCTCCGCAGCCGCCGCTGGGCTCCGTGTGCCGCCCTGATGATTCCCATACGCCACCCCCGTGGCATTGTCCGATTGAATTCGAATCAGACGGCCTTGCAATCTCCTTGTCCAATGAGAAAGACACAGTCTGATCGCTCTCAGCTCCAGCACGTTGATGGGTAGGCAGGCCTCCTGGGCCGACCAACGACCCTGAGCTGATAGTTGTTCCAGGACTCCACCCCAGCCCGTCAGGCTGGCGTCCGTGGCGATTACCGTCCACTGAAGGGGCAGGAACGACTTCCCCCGAGTGAGGGCCGAGTCCCGTAACCACCAGGCGAGGGACGCCCTGGTCTGAGGGCCCAGCCGGATCGGAAGATCCAACGACCGGTGGGACTTGTCCCATTGAGCCAGAATTGCTCGCTGGAGCAAACGAGTGTGGCTCTGGGCAAAAGGTATCGCCTCGAACGATGAGACCATGAGCCCCAGCACCCTCATACAGAACCGCAAGGAAGACCGGCGGCGTGATAGGAGGGTGCGCACAGCCAACTGTAAGCTCTGTAGCTTCGTCGGAGGGAGAAACACCTTTGCTTGTTCTGTGTCCAGAATGAGACCCAGATACTCCAGAAAGCAGGAAGGAGACACCGACGACTTCTGCAGGTTGAGTAACCAGCCGAAGTCCTGCAATGAGACCATTGCGATGTTCACATTCTCCTCCAGGGCAGAGACAGAGTCCGCTCGCAGGAGCAGATCGTCCAGGTACGCCACTATGGCAATGCCCCTCTGACGCAGCAACGCCAACACCGGGGCCAGTAACTTCGTGAACACCCGGGGCGCGGAGGTCAGGCCGAAGGGAAGAGCTACAAATTGAAAATGGCGATCCCCAACCGCGAACCGCAGAAAACGCTAATGTCGCGGATGGATGGGTACATGGAGGTACGCATCCTTTATGTCCAATGATGCTAGGAATTCCCCCTGGTGCAGGGCGGCCACGACCGACCGAACAGACTCCATCCGGAATTTTCGCGCCCTGACAAACCTGTTTAGGGCCTTCAAGTCCAGGATGGGCCGAAAACCGTCCCCTTTTTTGGGCACCACAAAGATTCGAGTAAAAGCCTCGAAATCTCTCTTCTGAGGGAACCGGTACAATCACTCCCTGTTCTGAGAGAGCCTGCACTGCCCTGGAAAGGGCCAGCCTGCACTCCAGCGGGAGGTTTAAATTTGATGGGAAGAACCTGTCTGGGGGTAGAGTGATGAACTCTATCCTGTACCCGATGGACACCACCTCGCAAACCCAGCGGTCAGAAATGCGACCCAGCCACCGATCTGCGAACCCCCGAAGACGTCCCCCCCCCACCTGACACTCGGGTGGGGGCGCCCCATCAGGCTGAGGAAGACTTGTCTTCCGTCTTTCCTGATTTGCGCTGCCACTGCCGGCGTCCGGCCCCTGCAGCAACCTTACTGGAACGGGTTCCCTTGCTTGCCGTGCCTGATGCACGAAAAAGCTTCTTCTGACCCGACGTAGCAGGCTCCTGTCTACGGCGAAACTCACGCCTGCGGGGCTCCGGGAGGAAAGTACTCTTCTCCTGTGAAATCCTTAATGATTTCAAAAAGGTGCGAGCCAAATAGGCGCCCACCCTGAAAAGGAAGATCAGCCAAACCTAGTTTGGAAGCATGGTCACCCGACCAGGATCGCAGCCAAAGAGTTCTGCGAAGCCTAATGGCCGATATCGATATTCTAGACAGCAAGGGCAGAACATCCACCGCCACATCACAGAGGTATTTAATCCCCTGGAGTAAAAACTCAGCCTTCTGCGGTGCCTCCATCAGGCGACCGCCCACCAGGTCCGACTTAAGTTCCTCCATGCACTCAGAGAGATACTGCGCTGCCATGGCCGCAGCCAAAGCAGGTCGCACTGCGGCGCCCGCGTTCAAGAACAAGGACTTCAAAAGTGCCTTTGTTCTTCTATCAGCAGGATCCTTGAAGGAAGGGGTCCCCTCCAACGGAATGGTAGTCGCCTTGGTAAGGCGTGCAATAGGCGGATCCACCGCAGGAGATTCCCATTTCTTTAGGAAACTCTCCTCAAAAGGATAGTGTTCAGTAAAACGGCCAGTCAGTGAGGAGGAACGCCAGGGTTGCTGCCATTCCCGATATAGGAAATGGTCAAAAAATTCATTGTAAGGATAGGACTTGGGGGCCTTGGGGGGGCCTAGAAGACCCGCACACATAGGCAGATCGCGATTCGCCCACTTGATCCAGTTGCAACTTGGTGCGAATGCCAGCGATAATCGTGGCGACCAGCACATTGTCCTGGTCTGCCATTTGCTCTTGGTCCTCCTCAGTTACCATGTCACCCGTGTCCTCATCAGACAAGTCCCCCGGGGTCTCTAAGACCCTCGAAGCCATCTCAGACTCAGAATCTTCCCCTGAGGATAAGGGGGGGGAGGGGGCCGCTTCCTGGGGGCCCGCGGAGCGGCGTCCCCACGTGGAAGAAATTCAGCGAGAACATCCCGCAGCTGGGTGAGAAAAGCCCCTTGGTCAGACTGCGTGGCTGCTGATGCCATCTCAGCAGGTTCAGCAGGGAGATCAGCCATTGTCAGGGATGGATGGGACGCCCTGCACACAGCCACACTCACCCACAGGATCAGAGGACAGCACCCCACCGCCACCAGCACCCAGAGGGAGCCCAGCTATACTTGCGTTTTCCGCTGCCCGTTAGCGCCGATCGTTCAGAAAAACTGCCTGTCACCGTCCGTTTTCTGAGAGGAGAAGCTGCAGCTACGTGAAGAATGCAGAGCATGCAGTGAAAATGGCCGCCAGGAAGCACTAGAGGCTGAAACACACCTCTCAGGCAAAGTGCAGTACCGAATATGGCCGCTCCGAGCGCTAGAGGGCAAGCCTCATAGACTGGGAATGTCCGCGGCTACGGCAAAATGGCGGCGGTCCGCTGCAAAATGGCGGCCGAAAGACCGCATGGTGATGCTGGACGAGAAGGCCGAACGAACGGACAGCGCTGGGGAGGGGGGTGGGGGGCGAGGTGTGGCAGGGGGCAAGATGAGAGGCTGATCCCCACCGGTGGCTACCCCGGACAAGCTACTGGAGCAGTGGAAAAACCGCATTTGCGGACGTCGGGCCCTCTTCACTCCCCGGGTGGGGAGGAAGGCAGGGCGCTCACTTACCCGTCCGACGCCATGGTAGCCACCGAATGCAGACTTTCCGCCCTCGACGGGGGGTATGCTGCAGGCCCAGAGTCCCCTGCCGAACGAATCGGGAAGGGGACCAATGTGGGGGATCTCGCCCCGGGCCACCCGCACGGAACGGGTAAGATGCGGCGGGGCCGGCTTCGCATCATGTTGGCCAGGTCGGGGAAAGTACAGAGCACCAGGACTCTCGATGCCCCGACCGGCTTCTTGATAGCAGATCATCTTGATTGCAGCAAAAAAAGAAAAGAAAAGAAAAAAGAAAATGGTCACAATAGGACCGCAGTTCCCTATAGGGAAGCCAGGTCAACTCCTTGCGAACTAGGCATTGAAACTGAAGAGCTATTCTGTGAGGGGGTTTGATGTAGGAAGAGAGGACGGCCCCCAAGGGAGGGGCCAGCTGATTCTTTTCCCTGCCTAGTTAACTCCTAGTAGGACGAACATAAAACCCCACAAAGTCATGAAGAGCTGCGTCTGTCAGTGAACGTAAGGAGAAAAGGGAGTTGCAATGGTCTAGAGTGAAACACGAGGCACAAGACCCTCATGAAGAAACCAGGTTCAGCACTGGGACCGAAGAGCCTGAAAACAAGAGCAAAGGGACAGAAGTTCGTCCAAAGGCAGCAAGAGCCTGAGCAGGGCCATACCTAAGCTCAGGCCCAGGTACTCTAATTGGTCAGCTAGTTCTATCAATGACTTCTAACAGTGGAGAATCCAACTGAATCTCTGCAGAGTCTTTGCTGTCTGCTGGACCCTGAGATAGAGATCCTGTAGCAAGAGATTGTCCAGCTATCTCAAGCGCATCGCCAGAGATCAGAGCGGAGCTAGGACTGGGGCAAACACAGGGGCCATGGAAAGGCCAAAAAGAATGGTGACAAATAAGTAATGCCAATCACCCATTGCAAAGTGCAGGAGGAGGAAAGAAGGGAATGTGCAAGGAAGCATCCTGGTTATGTACAGAAGCCAGAATATCCCCAAAATGAGGGAGGCAATGACCAACATGGACAATTCCCTTCAGTACTTTTCTGAACCCACAGGAACAAATTGGGAGTCTTCAGTTCCAGGCTAGGCTGAATTCCTCCATTTGGCCAAGAGCTGTGAACAAGTTCAAACAGAAGACCTGCAAGCGTTCCTCAACAGCAGCAAGATGTGCCCATCTTTGCAGGTATACAGGCAAATTCGAGAGAATGAAATGGGGAGGAGACAAAGCCCAAAACTCAAGTATGCAGCCCCTGGAAATTACACTTTTGACCCAGACATAAGATTTCCTGGAACCAGAAAGTTGAAAAGGCCAACAGATATCCCCACATTGACAAATGAGGGCACCCCATTACTGAGAAGGGGTGTATAGAGCAATATATGGCTGGCTTGGAGGACCATGTTTTCCAACAAAAGTTTATTCCAAACTTAGGCTTGGCGCTTGAGGGCTGAGAGAGACTAAAGGAACTTTTCCTAGCTTCAGGAATAGAGGAGAACTAAGACCGAGCCTTCTTTTTCTGGGGGATGAGTACTTTCAGCCCCTGTGATTTGCTTCATGCGCTTATCCAAGGAGGGTGTTCTCTCTCAAACGGTAGACACTCAAAGAGTTTCTTGCCAACACTTGAGATAAGGAAGCCTCCGCATATGGAGGAAGGGATGACTCCTCCCGGAGAAGTGTATCCACCAAGTTGTTCATGCCATAGTTGCCAAAGGTAAAATCTCTTGGTTTTAAAGAGAAGGGTCTGTTAAGATGGGGCTAGGATCTCAGGCCATGGGTTTAGTCCCAAGAGCAAGGGTCTGACAAACTGCCATGGTTATGGCTGATCCAGTCCAACGACCAACTTTTAAATAACCTAGCTTGATCCTAGAGATGGGCAACTTCTTGTTCCAGGTCACACAGCGTCCAGTGCATGCCTTGCCATTTCCTCTCTGTTGCATCACAAATGTGGAAGTCCCAATGCAATCCTGTAATGTCACCTGTAGAGCACTAGAATGAGGGACACACAGATTTCTAGAATATGCAGTTTATTCACATGAAATGTTCGTTCTCAGACTACAGACAGAGGTCATGCATTAACCTATGCAATGCCATGTAGCATGCTGCATGTTTGAACACAAATAGAAACTACTGACACAGGAATGTGAAGATTTACTCTACTATAGGTTGTGCATACAGGGCAACAATTGACACCATGAAAATATATGATCAATGCACATCTTACGCTGGTGAAAAACACAAATTGCAGGTAGGCAGGTTTATAATGCATTGAAGCCTGGATGAAATTTAATCTGAAGGTGACCCATCCTGGTCTGAGTCCTCAGTAGGAGAGGGGGGGTCTTCTATTTCCTCCTTAGGTAGCATATCTGCAGCAAAAGCAAAGTCAGAGACCAACCTAGGAGGGAACACTGAAGGAGCTTGCTTGTGACCCTTGTTATCTACAGCCTCTATAATGACCTACATTCTACCCATGAAATCAGATGGTGTGGCAGAAAATTCTTCCCTAGATAAGATGAAGGAAGACTGTGTGGCCAAGGGGAGAGTAGAGTGCCCAAAGGAAGGCTGGGAATAGACTGGGGTCAATGTCAGACGGTACTAGGGCACTGTGGAGAAAGACTAATACAGATGTAAAGGATTAGATCCATCCTGGCTTTACCCTCCACAATGGATGTATCCCAGAAAGGGTCTTAAAGAACAGAGCTCCAGACCACAGACCTAGACTTCTATAGCACCCTGCAGTTAAGTCAACACGATGCACCACATGCCAAGGTGGTTAGCTGGGTATGGGAGGGGTTATAAAAGGAGATGTCCCTGTATTTCTCTTTTTTGTCCAATCACCTTAAGGTAGCTGCATATAACCCATGGTAAAGACTAACGATCCTTTTGTTCTGTACTATACGACTAAGAAATTATTATTTTCCATATGCATTTACATATTGATTGCAATGCATAATAATGTAAATTTGCATTCAGATATCTTACATTTTTTTTAATGAATATTGCAGAATATATTGACTGTACCTAAATAAAAACGAATGAGGTTGATATTGCTTCAAAACCAAATATATATATATTTTGTCTTACCTTATGTAAACCACAGTGCCTGGCTCCACCCTCCTTTGCCAGCCAATAGGCACCTGGACCACTGGGACCCCTCCATAGTTATCTCCTCCTCCACTTTCACTGACGCCATTCATTTTGTTCTCTCTTCTTTCTTGTACCTGTAAGGACAGGATGGCACAAAACATTACTTTAGACAGTTTTATAGTAAGCTGTACTATACTGTGGTTCACAGTACATGGTGATAAGATACAAAAACAATACTAGTCGTCTCATTCCAAAACGAAACGGTCACATATCAGTGTGCCTCCGGAGGGGAAGGGGCCGACGGGAAGGCGCCAGAGAGGCGGATCGTAGCACCCATGAATGGGTCCGATCCACCTCCCAGTCAAGAGGGGGCACCCATCTATATTCCCCGACCCCCACGCGGGGGCCAACCCACGGCCATGCTGGCCACCACTGCATGCGAATATGCAACTTTCCAAATATTTATAGATCTTAGATAGCAAAGGGGAAGCCATAGTTTTTGAGCAGTCATCTCTACAGAGAGAAAAAGGGGGTGAAACCCCATATTCTGGTTTGGCCGGTAATATAAAGGGTAAAATAATATTAAAGGTAAGGGGGGTATGGGTTCTCGAATAGCTGTTGCTAGGGGGAATCGGCCCCGGGTCTTAAAAGTAGGTACGGGCGCCCAATTGGCCCAAATGACAAAGCAAAATTGTGGGGATCCCTCACAGAACCTATGAGGGAAAGAAAAAGAGAACGGAAATAGGAGGGCAGCGAATAGAAGGGATTAGCAAAGAGTAAAAGGGTTAGTGCGGTCCGTGTCCGGGGCCCCCGTCTGTCCATCAACTGTCAGGCCTAGCCTGTAGCCTGTAAGTTATTTGCGGTAGGCATCGGTGTACACAAAATGTTGCCACGGTCTCCATGTCTCATGGAAGATATCCTCCCTGTTATGCAGGGTGGCCGTGAGGTCCTCCATATCCCTCAGTTCATTGACCCTAGAAAACCACAGGGCCAATGAAGGGTGGCTTTCCGACTTCCAACAGAGAGGGACACAGGCTTTAGCCGCATTCAGGAGATGAATGGTAAGGGAGGATTTGTACTTCTTAATGGGCCGATTCGTAAGGTGAAGCAAACAAGCCGCTGGCTTATCCGTCAGGTCAGATGTTTGATAACGCGGATTACCTCCCGCCAAAAGGGCTGTAACTTGGAGCATTTTGCCCTCCTCTCCTCCGCAACGCCAGCACGTATTAGATGTCTGTGGGTATAGGCGATGTAGAGTCGAGGGAACTCTATACCATCTCGATAGGATCTTGTAATATGTTTCCTGAGTCTTGGTGGCAATAGAGGACTTGTGCGCCAGGAGTAATATCTTTTCACGCTGGGAATCCTACAACTGAAGGCCCAAGTCTGCCTCCCATCTAGGGAGGAATGGGGGGACATAGCCCTCTGGTGGCGCGACTAGAGCAGAATACATCAGGGAAAGGCAATGGCGGATAGGCTCCTCCCGCTGACATATGTCCTCTAGAGTCGTGGGCGATCTAGGACCACCTCCACCCTGTCTGCGGAGGAAGGTGCGCAGCTGAAGGCCCCGTAAAAAGTCCAGGGGAGGGGAGGTGGCCCCCTCATAGGAGGCAAGAGTTCCGTCAGCTCGTAGAAAATCAGCTACGTATAGCCTACCGCTCACCCGGAGGCGTTAAAAGAACGGATAAACCAGGCCTGGCTCTAATTCCGGGTTGTTCAGAATCGGAATCATAGGGGAGGGAGAGGGAGACAGCGAAGTACTCCCTAACCATCACCAGAGTGCCCCCCAGGGTCGGGTGGTCCAAAATGGATCTCTGGAGAGGGGAGGATATCCATGGCCAACTTCTTGCCGTATTACCAGAGTCCTCCATCTCCATGGCTACCCAGTGTTTCGCCTCCATGTGGCAGAACCAGTCCACCAGCCTGGTAAGGTGTGTTGCCCTGTAGTATGCCCTCATATCCGGTAGACCCACGCCACCCCGTCGCTTGGCCAGGTAAAGCATGGGGAGTCGAATGCGTGACCACCTATTCGACCAAACAAATTCCCAGAGTAAGGCGTCTAGTCTTTTAAAGAAGGTAGGCAGGAGTCGAATGGGGATAGCCTGCATAACATATAATATCTTTGGCAAAGATGTCATCTTCAGGGCGTTACACCTACCAAACCAGGTGAGCGCGAGGGAGTGCCACCGCAGTAATTCCGCTCTCAGGCGGGCCAGGAGGGGGACATAGTCTGCGGCGTAAAGTAAAGTGACATCTGCGGTAATCTCCACACCCAGATAGCGTATGGACTGACTCGCCCATCGCAAGGGATACTTAGAGCTCAGCCGGTCCGCCTCATCCCCTACGGTGATGTTGAGCACTGAGGATTTGGACAGATTTATTCGAAAGTTGGTCACCCCACATGGCAATTTGAGGTTGCTAGTTTACAAAAGGGATTGGAGATGCAGGAGATTAGGGACTGCCAAGATCTATGGTACGTTTGACCAACATGGAGCAACATAAAGTAACCTTGAAAACATTAGCTTATGTGGTATATCATTGGAGTTGGCTAACAGTCCAGGACACTGGGCCCCGGGACCCAGAAGACTGAAATGAGTTGTAAACAGACAAAAAAAAAAAACAGAAACTGCGTCATCCCTGTTATTATATAACATGTTATAACTAAAAAAAAGACAGTTACGGTGTCCCCCCCCCCCTCCCATTCGCAGGATCCGGGAGGAAGAGGGGGGGCACCCCACAAAGAGGACCCCCCCAACCCACCCCAGACCCCACCACTCCACCCCCAGACCCCCACAGCAACAATGGCCTGACAGATCCCCCCCCACTTCCCAGACCCCCCCCCCCCGTCCGCGACCGGCGGACCCCCCTAAGGGGCCCGCCGGTGCCTCCTTCCACCAAGCATCCACGGCCGTATGGGCTGGCCAGAACAGCAGACCCCTGGCTCCGATTCTCACGGGCGCGACCCCGTGGCAAACCACGGAGCCCCCACACAACATCCTAGCCCCCCGCAGCTCCCCCCCCGCTCCCGTCCACACGAGGTGGCCCAGAGACTGGGGCGGAAGAGAGAGGACACAGCATTGCGCGGAGCCCCGCTCCAGCCGCCCTCCACACACACGGCATAACAGCCTCATAGGGCAGCAGCGGCCGGATCAGTCATCCGAAAAAACTGGATACAACGGGAGAGCATGGCACCATACCTCCAAGTGACAACTCAGTTCAGGCTGAGGCTCCCACATCTGGATGGTCATCAGGCAGCGGGTCCCAGGGAGTCGCAGTCAGTCCCGGGATAAAACAAAGAAGGTGCAAGGGGGTCCAGTGGAGCAAGACGCCCTGGAGGAGGCATTGAGGTGAAGTCTTGGGGGAAAAGTAATCTCCTACCCCGTGTACACCAAAAGTGAGGGGGATCAAGCAAACCTCTCATTGGGGGTCGTGCAGGGAGGGCAGTGAACCGGGACCCAGAGCACCGGCCCGCCACCGAACCGGTCTCCACGGGCCTAGGTCACTGTCACTAGTCTCGGCTAGGGGGCCACACAGAGAGGGAGGGGGGCCACCCGGCAGGCCGCAGCCACCGCTGCCAAACATGTGCTGTCAGTCAGGGCCACAGGGTTCCCCTGAGGGAGGCTTCAATCTTCAGCTATGCAAGAAGGGAACAGTCATTCAGCGCCAGAGTGGACAGAGAGGAGGCCCGGCAGAGAGCCCCCAGGGGAGACAGGACAACGAATCAGTCTTACCAGGGTCCCAGATGGGCAGGTCCCCTATGCCTCTGAGGTAGTTGGTTGCTGCCGGGGTGTCTCTCTGCTCCGGGTCCTAGACCGGGGCCGCCGTTGCCGCAATGCCATTCCCTGGTCAATGAGGAAATCGTGCCAGTTTGGGATTTTCGATGGCTGGTTTACGGATGAACTTACGGGGATCGGAGAAAGAACTCCACTCCATCCTTCTTCACTATGAGGTGGAAGGGATGCCCCCATCTATATGTGGCCTCCAAGTCCCTGAGCAGATCCAGTAGAGGACGCATGAGACCCCTCATGACACGGGTCTGGCGGGAGACATCTGGATAGATGCGGATGGTGGCTCCATCAAAATCCAGTGGGCCTTTCGCCCAGGCTTGTATGACTATGTCCTCTTTATCATTGAATATAATGGACCGACAGAGGACATCCCTAGGAAAGTCGGGTGGATCCACATCTCGGGAGGGGGTACGGGCGCCCGGTACCCTGTGGACCCGGTCCAGTTCCAGATCCGCGGTGGGAGGCTTATCCATGTACTGGTTGAGGATGGATGTCACTATGGCTTTCAGGTTCGGTCCCCTAGTTGCCTGCGGGATACCCCGGAGGCGGAGATTATTCCGCCGACTACGGTTTTCCCCGTCGTCCAGACGGAGTTGGATGTCAATAAGGTGGCGGCGCAAGGCTTGCTGGTCCGACTCCAAGGCTGACAGCCGGGCCTCCTTCACGTTAGCCGACGACTGAAGCTCAGTCACCCATTCCTCTACTCCATCCACCTGGTTGCGGAGGTCATGCAGCTACCTAGTGAGGGCGTTCACTATGGAGGAGGCCATTGCCTGCAGATCCTGTCTGGTGGGCAGGGAGGCAACAAGGTCACGGATGGAGCCATCCATGGGGCCCTTCGTCCCGGCCAGGAACGGAGTCCGCCCGGAGTCCTCCAGGGGCAGCTCAGGGGACAGGATGGGTGAGGTCTGTCTCCCCGGCCGCGGATGGTCATCACCCGCTGGTCCAGAACCCAGATCTGGCTGTAAGCTTTTCTTGTTGGAGGACACCGCAGCAGCAGTGCGTAGCGGCGCCATCTTGACTGGCAGGGTCGGAGAGGGGAGACCGTGGTTCCGCAGGAAATATTGCGTTATCTCCAGACCCCTGGGTTCCCCGGAGGTAGTTGAGTTCTTGCGGTCCCCCGGCATGTGATAGAAACTCCAAAACCAGGCCTGCAGAAGGTAGCTCGGGTCCCGTATCAGCAGAGCTCCAAAACTTACTTCCTCACAGTGCCATTGCCAAGCCACGCCCCCCAAACAATGGTTTTTTAAACCTTTCAGGAACTCTAGTTGAAGGATGTGCGCTTGAGTTTTCATGTGCCCACATTTGCTGCAACCATTATGACAGTCTTCCCTTCTTTGTGTTGGACTTTAATTTGAGGGAACTCCTGGGGAAGGTGGGTGGGGACCCTGAAAACATCAAATCCAGATGCCTCTAAATGGTCGGGCCATCTACAATTTACAGGTATGTATATGCGTATAGAAAATAGGCAAAATAATTTAAAGTTATACTTTCTTGAGAAAAAGCTAAGAAAATATACTAATGACCTCCTTCAAAAAATGCTGGTTACCTAACTATAATACTCATACACCCTGGTTAAAATAAATACTTTGTCACAGGCCCAGGACAAGTATGCAGATCAGAAAAGTCACAATAAAGTGAAGACTTCTCATCTGCATACTTGTTCTGTGTCACTGACTCAAAGAGTTGAAGACAGAGCATCAGACAGGTAAACTAGGTTTTACAGAATGAGAGCAAAGAAAACTATTATTATTATTTCAGGTAGCTATATAGTACTGTCAATTTACGCAGCGCTTTACATCAGTCCCTACCCTCAAGGAGCTTACAATCTAAGGTCCCTAACTCACATTCATACATATACTAGGGCCAATTTAGACAGGATCTAATTTACCTACAGCATGTCTTTGGAGTGTGGGAGGAAACCGGAGTACCCGTAGGAAACCCACACAGGCACAGGGAGGAAATGCAAACTCCAGGCAGGTAGTGTCGTGGTTGGGATTCGAACCAGTGACCCTTTTGCTGCCAGATGAAAGTGCTATCCACTACACCACTGTGCCACCCCATTTAGGCTGGGTTCACAATTGAGCACCCTCCGGCTCACAGCAGGGGTCCGGTGCGTCCCCGTTCAGCATTTCAGGTCCGATTTCAGTCCGAATTTTGGGCTGAATTCGCACCTGAAATGGACCAAAAGATGCACAGGACCCCTGTGCAAATTTTCACCGGAGCTGCTCCAGAGGTGTGAACCGGCTACATAGAGAGCCGGTCACAATCTCCTGCTATTGCGAATTGGATGCGGGAAAGCCGCCTTAAATTCATACTACTGTGAACCCAGCCTTACTATTACCTTTACTACTGCTATGGGTTAAAGAAGTAACTAATTGAAAATACTTAGCCGTTACTGAAACAATATTTACTTATGGATGCAACTTTCTATTTGTTAGCAGTTTTAGCTGTGCAGTATGACTAAAGCTGGAATTAATTTGGTCTGTGCAGTCCAGTTATGTACAATAGCTTGCTTTCTGTCAGCGCTGTTCTCAACATATCAGTATCTGATGACTGTGTCATTGCAACCATAAAAGTTCCAGGGGTTCAATGTACCTGCTCATCGCGGCACAGTATAGGCGTTAGGTCTGTGTGCGATCCTCACGACCCAACATGGTGTAGTCACAGCGTGTCAGGTTCCCGTGGTGGGAAGAGGCAGAGTTGATTGGTAATCACTGGCTCCTTGAGTATTCCTTTGGAGCTCTGAGAGATCTATCTACAGAGATCGCTAGGGATCCATCTTGTCTGCAAAAAAAAAAAGAAAATAGTGTATCATTGTTACCTGATTAAATTAAGTGTGTTAGTCCAATTCAGTTACAAAATGCATTTAAATGAGACTTTAAGTTACAAGCGGAAAGTACAGAGTCAATAACGTTAAGAGAAGGCTAAGATTGTATACACAGAAAATAGCATACATTTTATGTAATACATCTCGGACTGGCTGAAGTACTTTCCGGAATGCTGACAAATGTCTGTGATGTGAAAGCCTAGGGCACCAGATGTTCAAAGGCAAGTGTAATGGACCAAGTTGTTCTCATAATTGGTTCACTGGGCAGCTCAACAGTAAAGTACAAACATAACAACAAATTTATAAAAATTAGATTGTTGTCCCGCTTCTTCGTGTTCGCAAATTATTTAACCCGCCAGTGAACCATCCCATTTGCAAAAATGTGCTGTCAACTTTCAGGAATTGATTTGGACCCCTCAGTGCAGATACTGCTGCATCTAAAAAAAAAACAGAACAAAAAAATATGATACCGACCATCCACAACCTGATATTTCATAAAATTCCTTTTGATCTGTCCATTAAAGCTTTGCTTCAGCCATGTGTTTCTCAAACAATATTTATCCAGAGCATTTATGTTTTTCTAGTTACAAACCGGTAACTGTACAAAACTGATCCTTTTGCTTTTACTAATAAAACAATGTCTATGAAAAAATGTATGCGTTAATGGGCATTATTACGGGCCATGTGACACATTCGGCATCAGTCTGAATTATTGCTTGCCAGACAGAGGTAGAATTGATTGCCAACCCTCTCCCTACACCCACCAGGCTGATTACTGACAGGTCTCCATTAAGTTCCCCCTAGGACAGGCTGGACTCAGCGAGGGTGCTCAGGCCAGCGGTAGCTGCCATATTGGTGATGTTTCTCATAAGACCGTAAGGTGTCTGTGTCAGTGTGCTCTGTGCCTGTATAGATAGACAGGGCAGGGAGTGGATGGGGGAAGGAAAAGATCATCCTCCACATTCTCTCGCCTCCAACCAGATGAAATAACCGGGACAAAGAGCCTGCCAGCCAGTAAATTGATATTTATTACCCTCAGGAAGAATAGCAGTCATTCCCACAAGACAGAAAAGGGCATATACAGGAGGAGTCTGGAAGCAATAGGGGGGGGTCAGCCTGAATTAACCCCTTAACACCCAACTGAATGTATTACCCTTCTTTATGTACAGATAGATCAAGGCCTGAATCATGAATATCAGAAGTATCAACAAAACACAGGCAGTGACAATTTATTTCCATCACCCACTTAGAAACGCATTATAAGCAGTTTTCCTTCAGCAATGTCCTAGCTCTAAAATCACTTATTACTTGAATTTATTTTAGCATAGATCATAACAATGTACCATTAAGCATTAGTTCACATTGGAGCCACTTATAATGCGATTTGACAGGTCAAGTTGCACTCTACTCTCAGCAATGACCATGTTCAAACGGCTGCGACGCCAACTTTGTGGTGCTGCATTGATTTGAAAAAGTAGTTCATGCACTACTTTTGGCGATTTCAGATGCCACTTGCATAGACGCCTGTGCATGAAGCTGCACAGATGTCTTCAAAGTCACACCTGAAGTTGCAATGACATGCAGCTTTGAAATCATATGATTTCAGGTGAAGCTGCACAATTTCAAAGCTGCATTCAATGTGAATGAGAGCTAAAAGGTGAATGTTCATAACAGCTATATTTTTCATGAACCTTCTAAGGAAACTCATATACTTGGGGCACAAGATAGGCATTTCTGCACCTAAGGCCAGTGCATGTTGGGAGCAGGAAGAAGCAGAATTTTCTATTCCTTAGGCCTCATGCACACAGGGCATTAGAAAAAACAAGCTGCAAAGCCACTACCAATGCCAGGAAATAGAGGCTGTAAAAAACATGCTTTTAGTAGCTTTTGGTATTGGCGGTAATGCACGTTTAGCCACGCTAGCTTTTAGCAGCGTTTCTCTGCCTCTATTCAAAATCAATGGTTAAATATGAGAGCCCACTGATTTGAATAGAGGTCGCAGCAGAAGTCGGATCATGATGCAAAAATAAAAAAAACCTGTTGTGGGGTTCCCCTCCAAGACGATACCACACCCTTCGTTATGGTATGGTACGCATTATAAGGGGAACCCCCACACTCGAAAAAATGGCGTCGCCCCCCCCCCCCAAGATGCATACCAGACCCTTATCTGAGCATGCATCCCGGCAGGTGAGGAAAGGGGGGAGGACGGGATGAGCAAGCGCCCCCTCCTGGACCATACAAGGCCACATGCCCTCAACATGGGGGGGTGGGTGCTTTGTGGCAGTGACGTCATCCAGAGGCCCAACCCCCTTTTGACGTAACCGCCCCATCATGCACCAGGTGTTGACGTCACAAGGGGTGGGGCCTCTGGGTGACATCACTGGGTGACCCCACCCCATGGCTATATAAATAATCGCACACGGCGGACCCACCTAGCATTACACTGGGAGAGAGCTTTGAGAGAACATCGGAGGAAGAACAGAGGAAGAAGAAAGTGGAAAGAGGAGAAGACATCAGTGGAGGAAGGAAAAGAGCTGGAGAGGGGAGAAGACATCAGCGGAGGAGGGAGAAGAGCCGGAGAGGAGAGAAGACTTCACCAGTGAGGGGAGAAGATATGTCGGAGCTACTTTAATAAAGAACCTAAAAACCGGTGTACTGTTTTTATTTGTTTTTGATACCTTTTTAGGTGAATGGGTAGGGGTATAATGTACCCCTTACTCATTCACATAGGGTGGGGGAGCCCTACTTAAAGGGGGCTACCAGATTCTGATAAGCCCCCTGCCCGCAGACCCCGACAACCAAGAATCAGGGTTGTCAGGAGGAGGCCCTTGTCCCCAGGGAGCACCCCAGCCCCAGAGCACCCACGCCCCCATGTTGAGGGCATGTGGCCTGGTATGGTCCAGGAGGAGGAGGGGCTCACTGCCCCCCCCCTTTCCTGGCCTGCCGGGCTGCGTTCAGGCGTGGGGGTTCCTCGTAAAATCCATATGGACCCCACGCCAGTTTTTTTTTTTTTTTTCATTTTGGCGAGGGGTTTCTCTTCAAGATCATGTCCAAAAATTATTGCAGCGCCCGAATAAACACACTTAAAGGAAACCGGAATGAAATGAGGGAAACCAAAAAAGATTTTGTAAAAACTGTTCAATCAAGTCCCAATAAAAGAAAGATAACTGTATAGAGAGTATATCTCATAACTCATAAATCCATAGGTGTCAAATGCAGTTCAAAATATTTATCTGTGTAGAGGAACTCAAACCAACAGGATATTCTGATAAATCCAATGAAATAGTGTGGATGTAAGCTTACCAGAAACCTGTAGGTAATGCGCGGATGTCAAAGTGATAACTCTGGGATGGGTAGTCTGATGTCCTCAAAATCCTATTGGGGGATACATGGGTCCCGGATATCCAACTCAGGGATGCGGTGGTCTGAAGTCATCTATCCATGTAAACCAAGGTGAAAGAAAGACAATTCCTGTCTGGGTGGATGGCTCCAACTTCTCCAGGCGGTTTGTCTCCGACAATATTAATGCACACCAAATCCCAATGGATAAAGAGAAAGCCGCAATAGTGTAATACTGTATATTGAAATTTTTATTTCAACAAAAAGATTGGATAATGCTCACAACATATTTGATTAAAAAGAGCTCTCAATAAAAACGTGGCAGGAAGGGTCTGGAAAGGGTTTCTCTTTATCCATTGGGATTTGGTGTGTTTAAGTGTGTTTATTCGGGCGCTGCAATAATTTTTGGACATGTTTTAGAGCAATTGGATCAGTTGTTTTTTTGCGAGCAGCCCACTCATCATATTTCATTTTTCATTTCGTTTTAACAAATATTACTGCCTAATTATTTGTGTGCGCGGGCTTCCGCTTGTATATTTTCTCTTCAAGATCCTCAGAGCACTTCACCAGCGGAAGCAGGCTACTACACTTCTCGGACCTGAAACAAAAGTTTGAGCTACCGAATTCATACCTGTTTCGGTACCTCCAGCCGAGACACGCTTTTGTGTCTCAGTTCGGGTCTGACAAGTTGGAGCTCAAATGCTCTGTTTTTGAAAGTGTCTTGCGGGATGACACTATGGGAAAAACATTATCTGAACTGTATAAGGAATTATTTCCGTCCTCTCCCCCCTCCATGATTAAATGCAGGGCACAGTGGGTCGCAGAGGCCCCGAGTTTAGACTGTGATGATTGGGATGATATCTGGAGCGTTCCCTTTGCACATTTAGTGTCTGCCAGGGATAAATTAATACAGTTTAAGTTCTTGCACAGAATTTACTATACACCGGCAAGATTAGCCAAGACCTATCCCGGAGCCTCGGCTGAATGCTGGTGTTGCTCGCATTCCTTGGCTAACTTCAGTCATGTCTTTCGGAGTTGTCTGGCAGTGCATGAGTTCTGGTCTGCAGTGGGGAGATGCAGAACACAAATCACCTTGGTGCCTGTGCCCCTGACAGTCGCGGTCTGCCTGCTTGGCCTGGTGGAGGGCTTGGTGCCCACGGGGGCCCAGCACAAATTACTTAATATATTTATTGTTTTATGCTCACAAGGCAACACTCCTTTATTGGAAAAAAAACATAGCACCTTCCTTGTCCTACAGGAAGGGGCTAGTTAATGGAGTGGTCCCATTCTATTAATCAACATACCTGAGTAGGGGGTATCCAAAAAAATTTGATAAAGTTTGGAAGATATGGTTGGACAGTGACAGATCTGTGACATAGGTGAGGTGAGAGCTGAAAACCGATGTGAAAATTGTATTGCTATGACCAATGCCTAATTGCACATGATTTGGGAGAGCACTGCTTTAGACATTATTGCATGGCAAGCTGGATGCCTGCATGAGTAACCATAAGCCACTGCAACTATGGGACCGCTGTGAAGTTTTGACTATCGCACGTTACGCAAAGTAGGTACACATCTCCCCTATTGAATGGGGGTTCGAATATCACATCAGTTGACTTGTCCATGGGATGGAGCACCTGCAGGTGGGGAGGGGTCGTTTTGAATGGGTTATGGTTTAATCCTGTTTTTGTCTTTTTGTTACTCCCGCCCTGCGTGGCTGCCTTTTGCAAACTTTAGCAAATTTAAAAAAAAAAAAAAAAAAAAAAAAGATCTTCAGTGCACAAACCACACTGCAATTCGGATCATCATGATGGTGCGACTTTTATTCAAATCAATGGGCTCTCATAGGGAACCAATGATTTTTACATGTCAAAAAAAAACAAAAAAACGCTTGACGAGGCTTAACACGGCTGTATCCAGTGTCAAGCCGTGTTTAACAGCTTTTACCAACGTCAGACGTTTTTGCAGCTCCAACGCCGGTCCTCAGAACGCACTGGTCCTGGTTTTTTTTGGAGCTGTAAACACCAATGCCACTTATAGCTCCTAAAAGCCTGTGTGTGCATGGACACATAGAATAACATGGTGGGTAGAGGTAGACCAATATGGGTTTTTCTCTGGCCGATGCCGATATGTTAGGCCAATTTTTCTTTTTTTTTTTTCCCTTTATCTCAAAAAAATCTAACAATTAAAGCAGTTGTATCCTCCTGAACAAAAAACACCGGGTTCGCGGCACCAGACATCCCT
The DNA here is from genome assembly GCA_018402905.1 of Glandirana rugosa. Lineage (NCBI taxonomy): Eukaryota > Metazoa > Chordata > Amphibia > Anura > Ranidae > Glandirana > Glandirana rugosa. The sequence goes on along the minus strand of BLSH010045486.1, from coordinate 75,142 downwards.
CCCGCGAATGCGCGCGGGAGCCCGTCTTTCCGGCAAGGTGCGGCACTATACGCCGGGCCTTCACCGGGACATCACTGCGCATGCGCTGCTGACGTCAGCGGCTGCATGCAAGTGAAATATCTCCTAAACCATACAGGTTTAGGAGATATTCATTTTACCTACAGGTAAGCCTTATTATAGGCTTACCTGTAGGTAAAAATCACTTTTTAGGCGATACAACTGCTTTAAGTAATTAGAAGGGATACAGAAAATTGCTTAAATGAAACATTTATCAAAAAACACAACAAGCCTTTAATCAGTGCACTTGTATGTATAATTTAGATTAAAAAAAAAATATGCATCTTAAATATTAAATACACAAAAACAGGTAATCAAAACTTTTGGACGCAAAAAAAAAAAATGGGCTAACTTTACTGTTTAGGTTTTTTTTTAAAATTAAATGAAAGTGTATTTTTTCCCCAAAAAAATGTTTGAAAGACCGCTGTGCAACATAAAATATTGCAACAACCGCCATTTTATTCTCTAGGGTCTCTGCTAAATATATATATATATATATATATATATATATATATATATATAACGTTTGGGGGTTTGAAGTTATTTTCTAGCAGAAAATACAGATTTTTACTTGTAAGCAACAAATGTCAGAAAAAAACTTAGTCTTTAAATGGTTAAACTGAGCTCATTTGCACACAGGAGTTCATTCTTTGGCAAGTATAAACATTGTATCCCTTTGGTCCTTTTATCAGCGATGTTCTCAGACTTGGCAGGCTGCCTGAATTTTTGTCTTTCAAGTCGCTCTGACTTAGAAAAAGGTTCCTGTACTGAGGCGACTTGCATTGACTTCTATTACAGAAATCATTTGCAAGTTGCGCTGTGCAGGGTCGCGCTGAGTCGCCCCGCAAGTCGGATTGCCCCTGTATGAACCGGTGTTAGTGCGTAAATTAAGTGGCCTAATTTTCAGCACAATCGGCCGATTGTGATTAATTAAAAAATGCCAAAAGTCGGCGCAATATATCGGTCTACCTCTAACGGAGAGGCATTTATAAGCTGCAAGAAACAATAATTAAAAAAAAAAAAAGTCTGACATTGTTAAAAGCAACTGTAAAAACACCCTGTGTGCATGAGGCCTTAAAAAGATTGTAAAGGCAGAAGGTTTTTTATCTTAATGAATTCAGCAGGATAAGAAGCCGGCGCGGCGTTTGGCGGTGTGGTGTGCCAGTCTGACACACTGCATCTCTGATCTAGGTAAAGAGCCTCTGTGGGAAGCTCTTTAACATGTGATCAGCCATGACCAATCACAGCTGATCACAGAGTAAACAGGAAGAGCCGTGTATCGGCTTTTCCTCTACTCCCGTCTGTAGACGCAAGTAGATGAGAGCCGATCGGCGGCTCTCCTGACAGGGGGGGTCTGCGCTGATTGTTTATCAGTGCAGCCCCACCCTAGGATCGCCACCCAGGACCACCAGAGAGCCCACCCAGGACCACCAGGGAGCCCACACAGGGACCCCACCCAGGGACCACCAGGAAAGCCCACTCAGGACCAGCAGGGAGTCCATCGAAGACCACCAGGTAAGGGGCACACAATGTGCAATAGGGATGGCACTGTGCCCATCTGTGATGCCTGCCAGTGCCTCCTTGTAACTGCTGTCTAACAGTGCCCTCTATCAGTGCCACCCATCAGTGTCGCCTATGAGTGCCCATCAATGCCCATCAGCGCTGCATATCAGTGCCACCTATCAGAGCCCATCAGTGCTACATATAAGTGCCTCATCATCAGTGCCACCTCATCAGTGCTACCTCATCAGTGCTACCTCATCAGTGCTACCTCATCAGTGCTACCTCATCATGTGCCAATCAGTACTGCCCATCAGTGCCCATCAGTGAAGGAGAAAAGTTACTTATTTACAAAGTTTTGTGACGAAAAAAGAAAAAAAAATTTTTTCAAAATTTTCTGTTTTTTTTATTTGTACCGCAAAAAATAAAAACCCCAGAGGTGATCAAATACCACAAAATGAAAGCTATATATGTGGGGGGGAAAATTACAAAAATGTTGTTGGGGTACAGCGTCGCATGGCCGCGCAATTGTCATTCAAAATGCGACAGTGCTGAAAGCTGAAAATTGGTCTGTGTAGGAAGGGGGGTAAATGCCTGGTGCTGAAGTGGTTAAAGGAAGTGCACATGAGAGCAGGGGACAAGGTAGACCAAACATCCTTACTGCTTTTTGCAAAACAACCAGTGAGATGTTTAACAGACTGTACAGGGGCATAACATATTGATTTCTTCATTTTGACAATAGTTCTTTAAATAAAACAGGACCTTGTATACTGAGCCTTATAGTACACCACTTGAGACTGGTCTCTGTTCTGAATAGATCCAATTTACAACCATATTCTAATAGCTATCCTTAGCCAACTGTGAATCCACTGAACACCCAAAGTTTAAAGTGCAACTAAAGCCAAAACTTTTTTTTTTTTTTTTTTTTTTCATTTTGGATAAAGTAACGGTGGGTTATAACCCCCATCATATTTTTTTTTGCCATCTGTGTACCATTTGGGAGATTTCTCTTCTCTTCTCTTCCTGCCCCATAGCCAAAACAGAAAGTGAGAGGAAATCCCTCCAAGTGATGAAAATCTGGTGTATCACCAGGGTCACCCAAACTATTATTGTTCTGATGTCAACTCAAAATCTGGGATTTTCGTTTACTTTCACTTTCGATGATAATGGTAAACAGGACAAATAGTGAGGGTAAATCTCCCTAACGGGGACACAGACAGCAATAAAAACTGACAGGTGGTCTAATCCCTTCCCAGTCTATACAAAACCAAAAAAAATAAAGTTACACTTTGTAACACATTAGTATAACTTTATCAGATTATGTATTATGATTATGTTATATCAAATGCTTTGCTGAAAACAAGATAGACTATGTCCACAGCACCACCCTGGTCAAAAAAACATATATATAAGATATATTTTAAAAAATCATTACCCACTTGTAAACAAAAAGTACCAGAAAAAGCTTGGTCGTCAAGTTGAAATCAGTATTTTTTTGCTAGAAAATTACTTATAACCCCTAAACATTATACTTTTTTTTAGCAAAGACCCTAGGGAATAAAACGGTGATTATTGCAATTTTTATGTCACACATTATTTGTATAGCGGTTTTTTTTTTAAAAATACACTTTAATTTTAAAAGAAAAAAACACAATGTTTAACACAATTTTTTTGTGTAATGTGAATGATGTTACGCAGAGTAAATAGATACCGAAGATGTCACGCTTTAAAATTGCACACGCTTGTGGTATGGCAACAAACGACAGTACTTAATCTCCATAAAGTACGGTTTAAATGCCTTAACAGGTTACTTGTTTAGAGTTACAGACGAGTTCTAGCACTAGAATTATTGCTCTCACTCTAAAGTTTGCAGCGATACCTCACACGTGTGGCACAAATACCGTTTACGTATGTGTTTGTTTCTGCGCACGAGTACGGAGGGATGGGGGTGCTTTAAATAAAAATAAAAAAATTCTGATTTATTTTACTTTTAATTTTTAAACTGTACCTTTGTTTTTTTTAATCACTTTTATTAATATTACAATGAATGTAAAGATCCCTTGTTATAGAAATAAGAATATCTTTATGGAGAGATCTGGGGTCAAAAAGACCCCAAATCTCTTATTTACCTTTAAAAGCAAAAGACAACAAAAAAATCAACAACAAAAAAAGAAAATTTAAATAAATTATTTCCCCCCAAGGCTGGACCAGAAATGACGTCATGACATTGCACCGGTCCTCCAAGGCCATATCTACTAAGTATTCACTCTTTGATCGCCTATGAGAGCAGCCGTCTGCACCGTCAGGTCTTCTCTCAGGGGGTGAGGGAGTGGGGTGACAGGGGAGCGTTACAGCAGCTCATGAGCCGCTCTGAACGTTTCATGAGAAAGCCAGCCACCAGATGCAAAAAACAATATCGGGGTTACGGCTGATATCTTTAGCCATAGTCCCGGTAAAGCAATTGCAAACCACAATGTATATATACAGTGATACCTCGGTTTACGAACGCTTCTGTTCACTAACAATTCGGTTCGCGAACAGAAAGGTACACAAAAATTAGCTTCGGTACGTGAACTCCACTTTGGTTCATGAACACAAGTTGTGGCTATCTTCCCAGCTCTGACACGTGGTCGCGACTTCCTGTTGGTGGATCGTGGTCACAGAGAAAAAGTGTACTGTGAAAACACGTACAGTATTGAGAAGCTTTTTGGTGTGCTTTTTAGCCCATACTATACAGTACTGTACATCCCTGCGCACACTTGCTGTACTGATTTTTTGTGTGCTTTTTATCACATCACATACTGTACTTGACATCCAGTATGGCTCCAAAGAAAATTGGGAGCAAGCATGGTGGCAAGAAGAAAGTGCGGAGCAGTAATGAAGGTGACAAGAAATTGCAGAACGGTAATGAAGGTGACAAAAAAAAACAAAAAAACTGAGTGGTAATGCAGGTGACAAGAATGTGCAGAGCAAGCATGGTGATAAAAAGAAAATGCAGAGCGGTAATGAAGGTGACAAGAATGTGCAGAGCAGTAATGAAGGTGACAAGAATGAATGTGCAGAGCAGGAATTCTAAGAATAAAGTTCTGAAGAAAATAACCATTGAGCTGAAGAAGGAAATTATAGAAACGCATGACCATGGGTATTTGTGTGACTGATCTGGCCCCAGAGTACAAGATGGCGAAGTAGACAATCTCAACTATTTTGAGGAAGAAAGCTACCATCAAAGGAGCTGATGTGGCAAAAGGAGTAACAATGTTAACCAAGCAGAGGATGCAAGTGCTGGAATAGGTGGAAAAACTTTTGTTAGTGTGGTTGAATGAGAAACAGTTGACAGGTGATCACATTAGTGAAGCTATGATCTGTGAAAAAGCCAGGAAATTGCACAGCGATTTACTGTAAAAAAACTCTTCTATAAGTGCAGCAAGTGAAGAATTTAAAGCCAGTAGAGGGTGGTTTGAAAAATTCTGCAAGAGAAGTGGCATCCACAGTGTGACAAGACATGGTGAGGCTTCCATTTCTGACAAGGCCGCTGCAGAAGCCTACAAGATAGAATTTGTGGAATTCATGAAGACAGAAGGATACGTCGCTCAACTGTGGCATCCTTTTCCAGAACAGCCCGTTTTCATCAAACAGAACCTATATCACGCAGGAGGAAAAGGAACTGCCAGGGCACAAGCCCATGAAGGACAGACTGACCCTTTTGCTGTGTACGAACGCAAGCGCCGATCTGAAGATACCATTCCCAGACCCCTCTTGCATTCAGGGAACAGAATGTGAACAAAGCCAGACTGCCTGTCATGTGGAGGTCCAATGCAAATGCTTGGGTCACAAGGCAATTGTTCATGGAATGGCTGCACAAGGTGTTTGTACCCACCGTAAGAAAATATCTTTCTGACAACCAGCTGCCTGAAAGGTGCCTTCTGAAGGACAATGCCCCGGGACACCCTCCAGCCTTGGTGGATGATATGGACACGGAGTATGACTTATGACCATAAAAGGTCAAGTGCCCCCCTCCCCCCCAACACGACACCTCTTCTGCAGCCCATGGACCAGAAAAGTGATCTGTACCTTCAAGAAGCTGTACACAAAGGCGCTCTTCACTAGGTGTTTTAATGTCATTGAAGAGATGTCCTTGAGTCTGAAAGAATTCTGGAAGAAACATTTCAATGTTCTCCACTGCATTAACCGCATTGACAAAGCCTGGGAAGATGTCACTCACCCAACCTTAAACTCAGCCTGGAATAAACTGTGGCCAGAATGTGTCAATGAACATGTCTTTGAAGGGTCTGATGCAGAGGTAGTGGAGGAGATTGTTTCCATGGGCAAGAGTATTGGTCTGGACGTCGATGGTACAGACATAGGAGGAGCTTGTTGAGGAACATAAGGAGGAGCTGACCACAGAAGTACTTTCTGAACTCCACCGTGAGCAGCAGAAGGCGCTTAGTGAGGAGCATTCCACTGAGAAAGAGGAAGACAGGGAGGAGGTTAGCAGTGATGCCATAAAAACCATTATGGACAACTGGAATGAGTGCCATGATTCTTTTGAAAGGCACCACCCCAACATAACTGTAACGAACAGAGCGTTAAATCTGATGAACAATAATGTGGTCTCATTTCCAGGGGGTTATGCAGCGCAGGAAAAGACAAGTGACATTGGACAGATTTTTCACCAAAACTGATATCTCCAATATCATTATGGAGGGGGACTCTCCCTCCGAACAATAACCGCCTCCCACCTGCCTTCCTCCACACCAGAAGTCATCTCAAGCAAGGTTAGTGTTCTCTCTCTCTCTGCATACTGTGCTGTACTTTGTTTCATATTTTTGTGGTTCAAAAACAAACAAAAAATAAAAGAATGGATTAACCCGATTTACATTGAACCCTATGAGAAAATTTGCCTTGCTTCACGACCAATTTGGTTCGTGACCAGAGTCGTGGAACGAATTAAAGTGAATGTCAACTCGTGACAACCACTTTAACCTACAGGTAAGCCTATTAAAAGGCTTACCTGTAGGTTCCCAGCATATCTCCTAAAGGTCTACGGTTCAGGAGATATGCAGTGTATTAGCTGTGCCGACGTCATTCTGGCACATGCACAGTGAAGAAACAGCCTCCGTGGCGCTTCTTCACTGTGATCGTGCCCTGACTGGCGGCTCCCGCGCGCATGCGCAGGAGTGATGTCACACGACTCCAGCCAGTCACAGAGCCGGAGTCGCAGCCCCAGAAGGAAAAGGGGCTGAAGATGGACGCCGCCAACACAGGGGACAGCGCTGGACATTGCAGGCTTCTTTTGCAGGTAAGTGGCACATGATGGGCTACTATGTGATGCATAGTAGCCCATTATGCTTCTAGTTTACAGGGGAATGTAGAGGAAGTAAACCCAATCTGGGTTTACTTCCTCTTTAAGTTCGTGAACCGGAGCATCACTGTACGTACTGCAGTCAGCAAGTGATTAAGATTAGTCTGACATGATCTGCCCTTAGTAAAGCCATGCTGCTTTGGGTGTTTTTAAATGATCATTGAGCCTTCTTTTTAGGAGGGATTCCATTAATTTTACTACTACAGATCTTAAAAGGTCATACACACCTAGATGAATGCATCGCCAATTTCAACTGCAGCTGTCCCCAGTCGCCTCTGAGACCGAGAACTGCGCGATCAAACACCGATGATCACTCAGCTCTCAGTCCTCAGTATGCAGAGAGCTGGTGACTAAGTCTCTGGCTCTCTACTTTGCCCCTCCTTGCTCCCTTGAGCGCAGGAGGGGGCGGGAAAGTGGCTGGCTCAGACTCTCAGCGACTCACTGAGAGGCAAAGCCTGCTGCCGGTACAGAATTCTGAAGCCTGGACTGGCTCTGTGACGTTAGCTAACACCGGACGTTGGTCCACTTATGGCTAAAAATGGGTGACAGGAGTGGACAACTACCTGCACTCCTGTGACCAGCAGAAGTATACTGGGCACTTTCACCCCCTTCTTCCCAGGCCAATTGTCAGGTTTCAGCGCTGTTGCACCTTAAATTACAATTGTACGGTTATGCAACACTGTACCCAAATGAGATTTTTAGAACTTTTTCCACACAAATAGAGCTTTTTAACCACTTCAGCCCCGGAAGGATTTCCAGCTTTAGGACCGGAGCCCTTTTTGCGATTCGGCGCTGCGTCGCTTTAACTGACAATTGCGCGGTCGTGCGATGTTGTACCCAAACGAAATTTGCGTCCTTTTTTCCCCACAAATAGAGCTTTCTTTTGGTGGTATTTGATCACCGCTGCGTCATTTCTGATCGCCGCTATAAACAAAAGAAGAGCGACAATTTTGCAAAAAACCCCAAATTTCTTATTTTTTCCTAAAATACAAATCCAAAAAAAAAAAATATAAAAAAACATTTTTTTTCACCGTTTTTGGCCGATTTATATTCTTCCTCATATTTGCGATTAAAAAAAATCGCAATCGGCGTTTATTGATTGGTTTGCGCAAAAGTGGTCGCGTTTACGGATGATGAGAATTCATTTTTGGGGTTTTTAATTTTTTTTTTATTTTTTACTAAAAATGGCGGCGATCTGCGATTTTTTGCGGTACTGCGATATTTCGGTGGACATGTCGGACCATTTTGACACTTTTTTGGGACCATTGGCATTTATACAGCGATCAGTGCTATAAAAATGCACTGATTACTGTGTAAATGTCATTGGCAGTGAAGGGGTTAACCTGCAGGGGGCGCTCTAAGGGTTAAGTATGTTCCCTGGGCGTGTTCTAACTGTATGGGGGACTGCCTATCTGGGGAAGGGAAGTGGTCACAGCCTTCACGTAAAGGAAGGCTGTGATCACAGCCCTTCCCCCTCACACAGAGCGGAGGTCCGTGTTTACATACACGACCTCCGCTCACTCGCTCCGGGGGGGCCATCGTGGGTAGCCGGCGGCAATCGAAGCCGCCGCACCCGCTCCCCGGCCCCCCCTGGACACACTGAGCGCGCGGGCACGCCTCCGGCGGCGCGCGCGCGCTCACTAAACTCTTCCCTCAGCCGCCGTCGTATGACGGCGATTTGCGGGAACGAGCCACTTTGCCGCCGTCAGATGCCGATCGGCAAGTGGTTAAACACCACTGGGTTTTTTATTTTTTGCTAAAATGAAAAAAAGATAGAAAAATGTGGGGAAAAAAGTGTTTCAGTTATACAATTTTGCAAATACATAAATATATAAATTATTATAAATAATCTTTCTTAATAAATTTAGGCCAAAATGTATTCTGTTACATTTCTTTGGTGAAAACAACCCAAACCAGTGTATTTTATTTAGTCTGTAGGAAAGTTATATAGTCCACAAACTATGGTGTGTGTGTGTGTGTGTGTGTGTGTGTGTGTGTGTGTGTGTGTGTGTGTGTGTGTGTGTATATATATATATTTATATACACACACACATATACAGGGCTTGACAAACCCCAGGCGCCAGGTCGCCGCAGCCGGTAATTGAGGCTGCACTTTTTGCTGCCTTCACGAACTAAGCTTTTTCACTGGGGAACGGGGGCCCTCTTGTGGTGGCTGTGACAAACAGTCCCAGGCGCGCCAACTATTTTCCCCTGCCTGCACTGTACTCAATGCCCGCCCATCTACTTCCCAGGAGGAGAAGTCGTCTTTTTTTGCGGGCTTCACCTGGCGCCATTTGATTAAAGGTAAGTGGACAGGTTTCGTGGACAATTCCACTTGCACCCCCATAAAAATATAATAAAGCAAATGGATGTAAAGTTTTTTTATTTTTTTTTTCATTGACATTGATTATTCAATCTCCCTGTCATGCCACAGCCACACATCCAAAGGCCCCTTTCACATGGGTGATCCAATCAGGTTCACCTGTCAGTTTTTCAGGCGGACCTGATCGGACCCTTCAGGCTCCTCTATGGAGTGGCGGGTGTCAGCGTATCCGCTGACACTCGCCGCCATCCGATCCTGTGCTCCAAAAACATACGGATGGTTGTTCTATTTTCCTTCCATCCGGCGGATCGGATGGAAAGGGACAGGTGGTCCGTTTCCATCCGATTGCCCCGTAGAGTAGAGCAGGCCGTGTCTGTGTCCGTTCTGCACAGCGGAGAGATCCCTGCTGTGTAAGCGGATTCTGCTTAGCAGGGGGACTTGTGTAAAAGGGACCTAAGGTGGCACGAGTTCCTGGATCACTGTATCTCCTGTCGCCCCCACCTTGCTGCACTGTCCTTCCCTATTGAGCCGCTACCCATCACACCATTAAGCCAAGTACACACAGACCGAATGCCGGACGACATCGGCCGGATCAATAAAAACTGGCCGCCATTTGGCCTGTGTGTATGGCAGCTGGTCCGACAGAAGCCGGCTGTTCGGCTGGCTTCAGAAGTCAACCGACTCTCAATCAGCACTCTCAGCCAATGGCCAACTCCCTGTCAGTACACAATAGCTCAGTTGGTGAGATTTCTGTACTAACATCAGATTGTTAGTACAGCGTCTCAGAGCTGAGCTGTTCTTTTTATTTTATTTTTTCTCGTTCAAGCTGTTTGATTGAACAAAAAAAAAAATAAATAAACTGATCGTGTGTACCAGGCTTTACATGTATATGGTGGCCAGGTAACAGGCAGGCTAGGATGCTGCCTTTCTGCCTTGGGCCTGTGTCCTACTGGGGATTGTCCACACACCTTCTGCCGCGATTGGTTTGTGGCTGGGGGCCAGTAGTGCTGTGCCTGCCATTCCTTTCACAGGAATGTGCAAATTAGATTACCCAATGCCCAGGGCATACAGTTCTGGGCACCATGCAGGTGTTTTTTTAATTTAGCCCTGCTGTGGCAAGCAGCAATCTGGCACTTTCAGCTCCAGCACATGCCAATCAGTGAGTTGCAGCCAATGATTCATGACTCATACCTGCCGATTGGCGGAGCGGAGGAGAGATGAGTTGGTAAAGTAATTGGGAGGATGTGCTGATTTTTGTGTCCCTGCAAAGCAGGAAATAAAAACCATCACATTTAGCACCACATAGTAAACACTCCGTAATACACACTACTAGGAACAGAGTTAACCCTTTGATGTTAACCCCTTCATACCCAGTGTCATTAGTACAGCGACAGTGTATATTATCACTGTATTAGTGTCACTTGAGATATCACTGGCAGTTAGTTCAGTTAACTGTCAGATTGCCCGCTGTACTATCACAGTCCTGTTCTGTTGCTGATCGTCACCATTACTAGTAAAAAATAAATAAATATATATATAAAAAAAATATATTTAAATATTAAAAAACTCCAAATATACACCTATTAGGATTTTTTTTTTTAACCAAAGATATGTAGCAGAATACATTTTGGCCAAAATATATGAAGTTTTATTGGATGTGTTTTATAGCAAAAAGTAAAAAATATTGGGTTTTTTTCATTCAAAATTTAGGGTCTTTTTTTGTTGCGCAAAAAATAAAAAAATTCAGTGGTGATCACATACCACCAAAAGAAAGCTCTATCAGTGTAAATGAATGATATACATTTCATTTGTGTACAGTGTTGCATGGTGCAATTGTCAGTTAAAGTAGCGTGGTACCGAATAGCAAAAAATGGCCTGGTCATGAAGGGGGTAAAACTTCTGGTGGGCAAGTGGTTGAATGTACCAAGTTCTTAGGGATCCTAAGAAGGATAATAGGCAAAAGCTGAGAAGCTTAACTGTATGTAAACCTGTGTTGTCAAGATACACATCAGGGCTACATTAGGGGTGCTATGCTTTTAAAGAAAAAAAATATATATATCTATAAAAAAAATGTAAATTTTGAAGACTATGCCATTAAGATTGCGTAATAACGTGTACTAAAACACAAACATCTTTGTCAATTCAGAAAAAAATGAAACGTGCCGCAAATGCGGTGATGCCAAAAGATGCAAAGCAACTGCGGATGACAAATTTCTTTACAAGGACTTCTTGTTCAGAAAGTGCAGTGCAACAGGTTACTGCAGAATCAAACTGCACAAGAGAAGAACAACCAGCAGAGGAGTCCCCTTCAACAAGTCACCCTCAAAATGATGGAAGAAGGAAATTTAAGCAAAATTGGTGCAAGGAACTCACATGGCTTAAATTTGCCCAGAACACAGGTATAGCTATATGTGACATTTGTGCTTCCTTCCCTGGCCTGGCGGACCACACATCTAAGATTGTGAAAGGGTTTTCAGGACCATTTAAACTGGAGACCTTCAAAAAACATGGAAAGTCACTCCAGCACGAAAAATGTATAAAGGCCAAACATGCCCTGTTGGCGCAATAAGCTACCCCGTTGACTGCATGTGTCAAGAAAATGGACCAAGAGATGTTCAACCACATGAAAGTTCTATTTAATGTGGCCTATTATATTGCAAAAAACAACAAGCCATATACTGACTTTGAAGGTTTGTTAGAGCTGACAGGGAAACTAGGGGTTGCTGTGAGAGAGGAGTATGCAAATGACAAGAGATGCAAGGAATTCATCTCACATATCGCAGATGTAATCCGGAAAGAACTCATCTGCAAGCTAAAGGAGGCGAAATATGTTAGTTTGATGCTAGATGGATCGACTGACAAAGGAGGAGTAGAAGAGTTAATATTGTATGTCAGATACACCAAGAACAATAGGATCAAAAAAGTATTTTTATCAGTCCTACCACTTGAAATGGCTACTGCGGATGGGTACTTAGAAACCATCACTAAAGAGCTGAAGACACATGGTCTTTTAGACTGGCTTTCTTCAAACCAGCTGATTGGAATTGGTACAGATGGTGCTGCAAGCATGATTGGAGCTGAAAATGGACTGGTACAGAAAGTACGTCAAAATCTCAGCCACTTAATTGGCATTCACTGTGTTGCACACAGATTAAATTTAAGCGTATTAAGCTCTGTGAAAGAGGGAAAATGTATTGATGAGCTTGACTCTGTTTTAACCACTTGCCGACCGCCGATCGGCATCTGACGGCGGCAAAGTGGCTCGTTCCCGCAAATCGCCGTCATACGACGGTGGCTGCGGTAACGAGTTTAGTAAGCGCTCACTGTGTCCAGGGGGGACCAGGGAGCGGGTGCGGCGGCTTCGATTGCCGCCGGCTACCCGCGATGGCCCCCCCGGAGCGAATGAGCGGAGGTCCGTGTATGTAAACACGGACCTCCGCTCTGTGTGAGGGGGAAGGGCTGTGATCACAGCCTTCCTTTACGTGAAGGCTGTGACCACTTCCCTTCCCCAGATAGGCAGTCCCCCATACAGTTAGAACACGCCCAGGGAACATAGTTAACCCTTAGAGCGCCCCCTGCAGGTTAACCCCTTCACTGCCAATGGCATTTACACAGTAATCAGTGCATTTTTATAGCACGGATCGCTGTATAAATGCCAATGGTCCCAAAAAAGTGTCAAAATGGTCCGACATGTCCGCTGAAATATCGCAGTACCGCAAAAAAATCGCAGATCGCCGCCATTATTAGTAAAAAATAAAAAAAAATTAAAAACCCCAAAAATGAATTCTCATCATCCGTAAACGCGACCACTTTTGCGCAAACCAATCAATAAACGCCGATTGCAATTTTTTTTATCGCAAATATGAGGAAGAATATAAATCGGCCAAAAACGGTGAAAAAAAAATGTTTTTCTATATTTTTTTTTTGGATTTGTATTTTAGGAAAAAGTAAAAAAATTGGGTTTTTTTGCAAAATTGTTGCTCTTCTTTTGTTTATAGCGGCGATCAGAAATGACGCAGCGGTGATCAAATACCACCAAAAGAAAGCTCTATTTGTGGGAAAAAAAGGACGCAAATTTCGTTTGGGTACGTCGCACGACCGCGCAATTGTCAGTTAAAGCGACGCAGCGCCGAATCGCAAAAAGGGCTCCGGTCCTAAAGCTGGAAATCCTTCCGGGGCTGAAGTGGTTAAAGAAGCTGTACCAATTTTACCAGCATTCACCCAAAAGAATGCGACAGCTGAAGCAGGTAGCTGAAAGTCTTCATGAGAAAATCCAGAAATTTCAGTACTTGCATAACGTAAGATGGGTGTCAAGCAAAGTCAGCGCACTCTCTGCACTTGTCAGAGTCTGGAAATGTGTGACAGTCCACCTTGAAAGTGTTGCTGCAGACAAAGACAGTGCTTCTGCAGTTGCACATGGATTGTTAAAAAACGGATTTTAAATTTGTTCACATGCTCCATTTTCTGCTTGACTACCTAGAAATTATTAAGAACCTTTCCCTTTTATTTCAAAGGGAAGAGCTTTTCTTAAGCACAATTGAGTTGCATGTGAAAAACACGATTTCTTCTTTAAAGTCGCTCAAAGATGTGCCAAAAAAGTATGAGGAGAGATTTCTAACTGGAACATCACTCAAAAGGACAGTATCAAGATGTACAGTTACAAGGACTCAGTAATACTCCAACTTCTTCGATCCAGCATGAAAAGGACAAATGAATTCAGTATGGTGTGAAATATCTAGAAGAGCCATTTCTCATTCAAAGGAATATTGAACGTTCCACTGCAGTGTTTGGTACCTTTGCCTGGCCATCAGGAAAAGCACTACAAGACTATGGCATTGATGACATTACAGCATTGGCTCAGCATTTCCAGAAACAACTCACACTGCCTGAAATGCAAGATAAATGCATAAATGCAATCCACAATGAGTGGTATGAATTAAGAGCCGGTTCACACTGAGGCGGCACGACTTGCAGGGCAAAGCAAGTTGCGCCGTTCGAGGCTACCTCAGCGCGGCTTGCAAGAAGACTTCTTTACATAGAAGTCAATGCAAGTCGCGCTGAGGTCGCCCCCGAAATAGTGCAGGAACCTTTTTCTAAGTCGGAGCGACCTGAGTCGCTCCTATTAGAACGGTTCCATTGCACTGCATGGGGACGACTTGTCAGGGGACTTGAGTCGCCTGACAAGTCGCCTCAGTGTGAACCGGCTCTTAAAGTCCTTGGAAAAAGGAAAGAAGCTGAGTGAACTTCTGGATTTGGCACTCTCCAACACAGACAGATTTCCAGTTTCTGTGTTGCCTGTCTCAACCGCATGTTGTGAGAGAGGATTCAGCTTAATGAACTTTGTAAAAAATAAGTTCAGATCATCGATGCAGCAAGACAGTTTAGGTGATTTGTTGATGACCAACATGAATGGACCATCTGTGAATGATTTTGATCCTGCAAAGGCTGTTGACCATTGGTACTTTAATTGCAAAAGTACAAGGCATATTCATGGCTACAAAAAGCCAAGTGCAAAATAATGACATTGCATAAAAACCCCTGTGTCACATCAGAATATCTTTGTTATCTACATAAGTTAAATGCCTATGCTGTGTGGTTCTATTCATCGTTATGCATACATTTAAGATCGGTTATTTTTTTCATTGAAAATAAAGCTTTATTGTTTGTCAAAAAAAAACTGGCTCCTAACTTTTTTAGCTGGCTCCTAGATTCCAAGTAAATTCATCAAACCCTGTGTGTATATATCTGAAAATCGATCAAACGGATGACTCACCAACTGTCATCTGGGAACCCGACAATTGCAAGCAATAAAAATTGAGGAAATAAACAGTGTGCCCCCCCCCCCCTTAAAAACTTAAGAGCTAGATTGAACACAAACTATTCAGGT
>BLSH010045486.1:22510-34926 GCA_018402905.1 Glandirana rugosa | reverse complement strand
GGAAGGCATGGATGCTGTGTTTGTGCAAAGCAGGGACAAGGATCCATGTTTTCCCCAAGTAAAAACACCTCCCACACCGTACACAAACACACTAGCTAGGTACACATT
This sequence comes from Glandirana rugosa, assembly GCA_018402905.1. NCBI lineage: Eukaryota > Metazoa > Chordata > Amphibia > Anura > Ranidae > Glandirana > Glandirana rugosa. The sequence goes on along the minus strand of BLSH010045486.1, from coordinate 34,818 downwards.
TAACACTTTGATTGCCCCTGATGTTAAACCCCTTCCCAGCCAGTGTCATTGGTACAGTGACAGTGCATATTTTTAGCGCTGATCACTACATTAGTGTCACTGGTTGCCAAAAAGCGTCAAAAGTGTCAGTGTCTGATTTGTCTGCCGCAATATCGCAGCCCCAGTTGTCGCCGTTACTAGTAAAAATAAATAAATAAAAATCCCATAAATCTATCGCATAGTTTGTAGACCCTGTAACTTTTGTGCAAACCAATTAATATAGGCTTATTAGAATTTTTTACCAAAAGTATGTAGCAGAATACATATTGGCCCTACTGTATGAAGAAATTTGATTTTTTTACAATTTTTTTATTGGATATGTTTTATAGTAGAAAGTAGAATATTTTGGGGTTTTTTCCCCCCAAAATGAACGGTCTTTTTTTGTTTATAGCACAAAAAATAAAAACTGCAGAGGTGATCAAATACCACCAAAAGAAAGCTCTATTTGTGGGAAAAAATACATGCATTTTATTTGGGTACTGTGTTGCACAACTGTGCAAGTGTGAGTCAAAGTAACGCAGTGCCGTATCGCAAAAAATGGCCTGGTAAATCTTCCGGAGGTCAAGTGGTTAATTTCACCTGGCGATGTTGTCAGGAACACACTTCCTGCCCTCGGGTGAAAACACTCACTCATGGAACTGTTTCAATGGATCAGCATTATTGTCACCCTAGGCTGGTCTCCTCGCTTGAACTACAAACACCTCCCCCTCTCCAGATCACAGAGGGTAGTTACTTTATAGCTCCCAGAAGAAAGCCGAGACAGCTAAGAACATTGTTTCAGACTTCAGTTCAGTGCACAAAAATGAACAAAGACACTGGACTTTGGCCAGTATTAATTCACATTTTTCTGTACTTGCAGAAAATTTTCTTAAACTTAAAAAAGGAAACGAATTCAGCCACCATATCGAAGGACTGCATTTAGATATCCTTTTATCCTCGCTCCAGTGGTAACATGTCCTAATCTCAGAATCCTGTGCACTGGCAGGCCTGTGAGGCAGCAAATCTTTGCGATATACGTCCCTACTCTGTACTTCTATTCCACATCTGTATCAATGATGTCCCTACTCTGTACTCCTATTCCACATCTGTATCAATGATGTCCCTACTCTGCACTCCTATTCCACATCTGTATCAATGATGTCCCTACTCTGTACTCCTATTCCACATCTGTATCAATGATGTCCCTACTCTGTACTCCTATTCCACATCTGTATCAATGATGTCCCTACTCTGTACTCCTATTCCACATCTGTATCAATGATGTCCCTACTCTGCACTCCTATTCCACATCTGTATCAATGATGTCACTACTCTGTACTACTATTCCATATCTGTGTCAATGATGTCACTACTCTGTACTCCTATTCCACATCTGCATCAATGATGTCACTACTCTGTACTCCTATTCCACATCTGCGTCAATGATGTCACTGCTTTGTACTCCTATTCCACATCTGTATCAATGTCACTACTCTGTACTCCTATTCCACATCTGCGTCAATGATGTCACTGCTTTGTACTCCTATTCCACATCTGTATCAATGTCACTACTCTGTACTCCTATTCCACATCTGTGTCAATGATGTCACTATTCTGTACTCCTATTCCACATCTGTGTCAATGATGTCACTACTCTGTACTCCTATTCCACATCTGTGTCAATGATGTCACTACTCTGTACTCCTATTCCACATCTGTGTCAATGATGTCACTACTCTGTACTCCTATTCTGCATGTGTGCACATGATATAATTTCCCATCTGTCTTAATGTCGTCACTTCTCTGCACTGCCATTTCCATTAATTATGTCACTTCTCTGCACTGCTATTTCCCATATTAATGACGTCACTTCTCTGCATGTACTGCTATTTCCCATATTAAATTTTCATTTTAGATAGAGTAAGGGAGGGTTATAACCCCTGTAAGGTTTATTTTTGCCATCTTTATCCTTTTGGGGAGATTTCCTTTCACTACCTGTCCCATAGCCAAACAGGAAGTGAGAGGAAATCTCTGCAAATTAAGATAATCTCTTGGGGGGGCTCAGGTCACCAGAGCTAGTGTCCCCTTTGGAAGATTTCCCCTCTATTACTTTTCTGGAGACAACCCAAAATATGGGGATTTTCTTTTATTTTCAATTTCAATGATAATGGTAAATAGGACACAGAGAGGGTGAATCTCCCGAACAGGGACGCAGACAGCAATGAAAACCGACAGGTATTCTAATCCATCTCCACTCTAACCAAAACTAAAAAAAAAAAAGTTTGCCATTAGTTACACTTTAATGATGTCACTTCTCAGCACTACTATTTGCCATTTCTAATAATGATGTCACTTCTCTGCACTGCTATTCCCCATATTAATGATGTCACTACTCTACACAGCTATTCCCCATATTAATGATGCCACTACTTTACACTGCTATTCCACATCTGTATGAATGTCACTTTTCCGTACTACTATTTCCCATTTGAATTAATGATGTCACTACTCTGCCCTGCTATTCCCTATATTAATGATGTCACTACTCTATACAGCTATTCCCCATATTAATGATGTCACTACTCTACACAGCTATTCCCCATATTATTGATGTCACTAATATGCGCTGCTATTCCCCATATTAATGGTGTCACTAATATGCGCTGCTATTCCCCATATTAATGGTGTCACTAATATGCGCTGCTATTCCCCATATTAATGGTGTCACTAATATGCGCTGCTATTCCCCATATTAATGATGTCACTAATATGCACTGCTATTCCCCATATTAATGGTGTCACTAATATGCGCTGCTATTCCCCATATTAATGGTGTCACTAATATGCACTGCTATTCCCCATATTAATGATGTCACTAATATGCACTGCTATTCCCCATATTAATGATGTTACTAATATGCACTGCTATTCCCCATATTATGATGTCGCTAGTCTGCACTGCTATTCCCTATATTATGATGTCACTCTGCAGTTCTCTTCCACATCTTTGTGAATGTTGTCACTACTGTGCATTTTCCACCAATGTAAGAACAGAAGCCTGCAGCAGGAGTGCATATATAAAAGGTGACAACACTGTTGCTGTATTGAATGGCAGAGTGTGAGAGTTGTCACCTTATCTACACTACCTGTGCTGACCATAGGATAAAGAACATATAGCAAATGAAAAGTTATAAAAGATTATGCAACAGGACCTTAAAAGGGGCAATCCTATACATAAAATATTATTTCGGGTTAACATACAGTTTTAACATAATCAAAATTGGTACCAAAGACATGCTTATAGGATAAATGGCCCTTGTGTGTGTTTATATGCATGCAAGATAGAGATCTAAAGGCAACTAATAAAAAACAGCCAGCAGGAAGCTGTTTATTGCATTAAAGACATACAACGTATCTTCTGCAACATCACTTACCTGCCTGCTCACAGTCTACTACTGAATGGACACTGACCTGTGCATGCGCAGCCCAGTGTGCATTCTCAGGCAATCTCTGGCTGTGCAAGGATGACGGCCTCCTATGCGAATGTGCGGGGTGATGCCATTCCACCACAGGCCGCCAATCAAGAGGCTGAAAACCCATGACCTGGAAATAGCCAGGGAAAAGATGACAGCGGCCAGCGAGGAATGTAACTGCCATGGTGCTGGAATGAGGTGGCGAGTATTCCTTTCAGTTTAGTTCCACTTTAAAGCGGTATTAAATTCAAAACCAAAAATATAATATAGAGCAGATGTGGTGATTGATTTAGTTTTCTTTTTTAGGCTTTTTTTTTTTTTTCCTCTCGGTTTTCACCTGATAATCTGGCCAGTAACAACCCACCTGTATTAGACAGACAACACTCTGGAAGAAGGAGCAACAGAGATACCTTTGGATAGCAGCACTGCAGAATGAGGGGGAGGGGAGTGTTAAATGAACTAGCAGATTTAGATACACTAACAAGTTTAAGGCAAACTCCAGCTCAAGCTTTATAATCAGTTAAAGTGGTTGTAAATTTCAGACATGAATTATGAAGAAAGCATATCCCTCTTGTGTACTTGTCTCAATCCAGAGCACTAAGTATCATTTCTGTCCGCTACTTTGTTCCTCTGCTATCAGCATGAATCACTTCTGACAAGTTTTCCTGACACCAAGAGAAAAAAGGTTACAGGGAGGGATCTCCAGCACACAGCCTGTGATTGACAGCCTCAGCTCTGTTCCTGTGTTCTGTGAGGAGGGGGGTGTGTCCATTCCCTCCAATCAGCTCTCAGAACTCTCCTCATTGAGCTTTTTCTGAACTCTCAAACAACCTTTATAAATTACGGAGTTTGAATGAATGTAGCAAAGAGAGAAGACAGCAGATAAACAGGTACAACTCATCCGATTTTGTAATGCAGAAAAAATGATCAGTGTGAAGGGGACTTTGTTCACATTGAGCTCTGGTTCACACTTGTGCAATGCGGGAAAACGGCGCGATTCCAGAGCCGATTCCTGCATCACACCTCTTCCGCAGGCAGTTCACACTGCCTTCTGCGACCCACTGCGTGTTTCATTAAAAAGGTAATGACACCCCCAGATTTGTTCACAGATCACAGTGCAAACTGTGAACTTACACATGAATCAGAACACCCATGCAATCCGATTTCAGCGAGGGAGAAAAAAAGGCTCCTGGCACCTCTTTTGGTCTGAATCTAATGCGGTATGGCGGAACTCGCATTGCTCAGAGATAGCATGTGATCGGCACCCACAGTGCGGGTGCGCATCACATGCGATCTCTGAGAACGCAGTAGTATGAACCTGGGCTGAATGCGATTTCAAAGCCTCATCTCAGTGCAACTTGGAAGACATCTGTGCAGCTTCATGCACAGATGTCTATGCAAGTCGCACCCAAAATCACCATAAGCAGTGCAGGAACTACTTTTTCAAATCAATGCGGCACCGCAAAGCCGGCGTCACACCGATTTGCACATGGTCATACCCGACAATAGGGTGCGACCTGTCAAATCAAATGACAGGTCGCACCAATGTGAACGAAGACTAACTGTTACATTTGCAGGAGAGCATGTTCTGCTGAAAAACAACAGACTTACCAGCAGGATTATCAGATGAAAATAACCCGAATACGCCTAAAAATAAAAGAAGCCACCACATCTAAGAATTGGAAAGCTGCAATCTAATAAATGTTTGCTTTTGGGTGTAATACCGCTTTAAGCTGGCCATACACTATACAATCAGATCGCACAATCATCTAAAAGCAGACCCTTGCGTGACATACTGGGTAGATCTAACGAAGATCGCACAATCGGCTTGTATAGCGCACAGCCAGCTTTGGATTGTAAGCTCTTGATGTGCATATACAACTGTAATACATAAAATACAACAACTCTGCATCCCTTGTGTACAGAACACACACACATTAAGACATGTTAGAATGGGTTTGATCCCCCTTAGTAAAGGTTAGTAGGCAGACACAGATGACAGAGGACCCAGGCAGGGTACTTCATATGTCACCCTACACCTGGAGATGTGACATGGTCTTGTCATGTGGGTTACAGACAGACACCAGCTGCTATCTCACACAGCCCATGGCATGCCATGTGGATAGAGGCGGCTGGGTGCAGGCTTACCTCCAGCAGATGAAGTTTGTTGGTGGCAAGTGAAGGGATGACAGGCCAGGCTTCCCAGGGCAGCAGCACAAGCAGCAGCTGCCCCCTCTTCCTCGCAGGCCTTTTGTGGCAGGGAGGTAAATAAATGAAAAGACAAAGAGCAATAAAGCCTGCCCCTGTTTTATTGCTTCCCTTTCATTCTTGTTATTGTTTTGTTTGCTGGATGTTGTTGTTGTTGTTCTTTGCAGCAGCAGCTGCCCCTCCTTAGGCTCCTCTGGGCAGGCAGTGGGGGGTTGCTCTTGTCTTCTGCTCTGTGTCTGGATGCATAAGGACAACGCTTGACCAGCGAGTGCCCAGGGAACCTGTGTGGAGGGCCCCTGGGGGTCCCTTTACCTGAGAAGATAAGGGGTCAGCTTCTGCACTTAGCTGGCTCAGGCCTGTGCTTGCTAGTAGATTTCCCAGCTCCCCCTGCCCTCTCTCTTCTCAGTGGCTGTTTTCCTTCCCTGGGCTCCAGAGCCAGATCATGGAGTTTCCTGTTGCGCATGCGCCGTCGGGCAGCCCTGGGGATTCCGTGCCCACATTGCACAAACCTGCGCTACGGGGGCCGAGATGACAGCGCGGCGGCCATCTTGGTTGTGGGCAAGCAAATACGTCGCCTTTTCGAAACGCTTTTGCTTGCCCCCCAAGGCGTTCGTGCGAGGCAATACAATGACAGGCGTATGCTGGTGTTGCGATTTTTCGGGATCTGTAAGCCGTTTAGGGAATGTTTTCGAGCCCTCTGCTCCCGTGGCTGGTTGCAGGGAGCTGAGCGTTCACAAGATGGCTGGTTACATAGGCATGTTTTACAAGTGTGTAGTGTTCGTGGCACGAAGAACATGTATGATACATGGGGGAGTGACAGGCGGGAGAACGTCTGCTCAGCTCAGGAGGCAACCAAACATGGAGCAGCGCGGCCTGTGCGGGCTTTATGAGGAGCCCAGTCACATGTGATCCATCATTCCTGTCAGAGAGACTCACAGGGAGGTGGGAGAGGTGCCTGCCACTGCTCAGTTCAATTAATGAAATATGTCAATAAAAAACAAATCACCAATAGAACATTTTATTCTTACTGGCTTCAGAAAGATGAAATTCAATAAAAAGTGATATTAAAAAATGCCAGTTTTGTGCACAGTTACCAGAAACCTAGGCATTTTCTGCTATAATGAGTGGCCAAAAACACACCGAACCCCAGTTGGCCTTGATATCAGCTGTCACTGTCATGAAAAATACAAGGACACTGCCATTCCTTTACCTCTGAAAATGCTAAACGTCTGGCTCTTGTGCCGACTTTGCTTGGGCATTTGACGGGTGGTGAGGAGGCATTATACCATTTCCCCACCACCTGTTTGAGCCCCCTAAGGGTGAATTCACACCGATATGTGGTGACCAGGGGAGGGCTGGGCCAGGGGGCAGGGTGGCAAATGCCCCCCAGGCCACCCCAACTTACATTTGAAATGGCTGGTAGCCATTTCCTCCTGACAATATTTCCTTTTTGTGGAGGAAGTAGGGGCCAGGGGCACGGCCACCAACTAACTGCAAGCAGAGGGGGTCGCCCAGGGCTGGCCCTACCATGGATGATGTCTATTATAGGAGCCTGTCCAGGACTTCGTATGACAGCGTCCACGCCAGGTAAGCAGGAGTTCCCCGCTCTTTGTAATCCAGCAGCTCTCCTCTTTCTGCATTGCAGGCTACATTGGATGGGCACTGGTGAGGCTGCATTGATGGGCACTGATGAGGCTGCGGGGTACTGATGAGGCTGCATTGATGGGCACTGATGAGGCTGCATCTACTTTGTTGCTATTAACATTAAATTATGTTACCACATTGTATCATATTTGTCTTGCTTCATAACATCAATAGCTATTATAAAACCAGGTGGGCATGGATTGTGAGCTCATTCGGTGGTTCAATGGGCCACTTTACTGGACTTGCCCCCCAGGCCTAAGGCTGCCAGCCCTCCCCTGGTGGTGACAGACAGTTTACAGCATCTGTCATCGCATGGACACACAGGCAGCATTTGTTTCCTATGTGTCCCATTCAGCAACGCAGCGTGATGCGATAAAAGTCTGCATTTCATCGCAGCACACCTTGCCGAATCCCACAGCAATGTACAGCAATGCAGTACATTACGCTGCTGTACGTTGCCATGAATGAAGCGTACCTTTTGTACACTTCAAATAAAGTTAGCACAAAAAAAAGGAGCCGTATGATGCACTGTATTGCGTACCACACTGCCCCTAACTAAGGATGGGCTCGGGCATGTTCGCAACCGCATGTGCCCGAGCCCTCCAGGAAGCTTACACTGCGCTGCACTAATCACAGGCAGTGAGACATAGGTAGCTGTGGATCGGGGAATGTCTCACTGCCTGTGATTAGCACAGCGCAGTGTAAGCTTCCTGGCGGGCTCGGGCACGTGAGGTTGCGAACATGCCCGAGCCCATCCTTACCCCTAACTCAGCCGGCAACAGAGAGCTGTAGGAACAGGGAAGTGCTGCAGCAGCTCTCTGTTGCAGTGTGAAAACAGTCTAAATACTGTGCGTGGCGCCATCCATTTGAATGGTTCACACTCTGTATCACCCGGTAAACACAGCACGGGGTTTAATTCCTGCTGCGGCCACAGCATGTGTACAACTCTGGCCGCTGCCCTTGCAGCGAAAGGGAGAACGGTTGAGGGGTGGTGAAAACTCCGCTCAACCGCACATTTTATCGACCCCCCAATTACAAGTGTAAACAAGCTCTTAAAGAGGAAGTAAACGCTGATGGTTTTACTTCCTCTTTACTACCCTGCAATGTAAAGGCATAATGAGCTAGTATGCATCACATATTAGCCCATGATGTGGCACTTACCTGCAATGGAAGCCCGCGATGCCCCGCTCCAGACTACATCCATATTCTGCCTCTTCCTTCCGGGGCCGCAGACTCTGGCTCTGTGACTGGCCGGAGTAGACTGACGTCATTCCCGCGCACATCATGGCACGATCTCAGTGAAGAAACAGCACAAAGGCCGTTTCTTTACATGTGCCTGATGACGTGAGCACATGCGAGTACATTGTATATCTCCTAAACCGTGCAGGTTTAGGAGATATGCAGGGAACCTACAGGTAAGCCTTATCATAGGCTTACCTGTAGGTTAAAGTGGTTGTCAAGGGTTTAAAGCGACATTAAACCTTCAGGTTTTTTTCCTTTAACCACTTAAGGACCAAGCCTCTTATTGAGAGTTGGTGTTTACAAGTTAAAATCTTTTTTTTTTGCTATAAAATTACTTAGAACCCCCAAACATTATATATATTTTTTTCATACACCCTAGAAAATAAAATGGCAGTCGTTGCAATACTTTATGTCACACCGTATTTGCGCAGCGGTCTTACAAGCACAATTTTTTTGGAATTTTTTTAATTAAAAGATAAGACAACAACAAAGTTAGCCCAAATTGTTTTCTATATTGTGAAAGATAATGTTATGCCGAGTAAATTGATACCCAACATGTCATGCTTCAAAGTTGCGCCGTGGAATGGAGACAAACTTTGGCACTTAAAAATCTCCATTGGGGATGTTTAAAAATTTCTACAGGTTACAGAGGAGGTCTAGTGCCAGAATGATTGCTCTCACTCTAACGATCGCGGCGATACCTCACATGTGTGGTTTTCTAATATATTTTACTTTTTATTTTTACACTGTCTTTTTTAAAAAAAAATTTGGGTCACTTTTATTCCTATTACAAGGAATGTAAACATTCCTTGTAAGAGAAAAAAAGCATGACAGGACCTCTTAAATGTGAGATCTGGGGTCAAAAAGACCTCAGATCTCATATTTACACTAAAATGCAATAAAAAAAATAAAAATAAATAAATGTCATTTAAAAAAAAAACTCTCCTTTAAGAGCATTGGGCAGAAGTGGCGTTTGATGTCGCCTCCGCTATTCAATGCTATGGGGCCAATTGAGGGCCATCTTTCCCTCACTCGGCATCCAGATTCTGAGGGGAAAACATCCGATCGGCTCTTTCGCCGCTACCAACGGCACCAGTAAGCGGCTGAGACGACTGGAAAGTGGCTGGGGGGGACCACATTTATCTGAAAGCCGACCGCCCGCTGTTAAAAAAAATACCGGTGTTATGGCAGCCATCTGCTGCCATAACAACGGTATTCAACAGCAAAGTACCGCCGTATAATGACGGCGGGCGGTCGTTAAGAGGTTAAAATAACAAACATGTTATACTTACATACTCTATGCAGTGGTATTGCACAGAGCGGTCCCAATCCTCCTCCTCTGGGGTCCCGCAGCAGCGCTCCTGGCTCCTCATCTTCTGGAGTGCCCCCATAGGAAGCCGCTTCCCATGGAAGCACGTGTGGTCTCGCTCCCAAGCCACCTTGCCTGCATCCATTGACACAGACAAGGCAGCTCAGTACTGCACCCAGCTCACTCGACACAGAATTTGATTGACAGCAGCAAGAGCCAATGGCATCCAATGTTATCAATCTGTGCAGTAAGGCGGGACAGAGCCAGGAGAGCCGCGCTCTTGTGCACATTGCTGGATCAGGATCGGGTTCAGGTAAGTATAGGGGGCTAGGGAAGCGCATGCAGCAGAGAATACATTAAGGTAAAAACCCTTTTACAACCACTTTAATAACTGATGGTAAACAAGTTTCTTTTTGTTTTGATTTTTTGGAGGTCCATGGTGCAGTGCTTGTCGAAACCCTGTGAGTGAAAAAAGTGAATCGTGAAATCACAACACACAGAAAAAAGTGGGGAGAGAAAAGGAAGGGCCTCGGCCCCTGAAAACCCCAAATTGGTGCAAGGTTCCTGATAGGGTCAGTGAACACCGGTCCTCTGAGGTTGAAGCCGGATGAACCCCGCTCCTTAGGGGCCTGCCAAAGCCGATCCTCCAAGTACTTGGTGAAGGCTGTCCCAAAAAGAGACTCCTGATGGGATGAGGAAAAAGACTCGAAAGCTACAGACCCTCTCCCTGACATCAGGGCAGACCCCCAAAAACCTGCACCCTTCATCTGTGTGAGTTAAAAAAAAAGAGCAAACCCTCACATACAGCGCAAGTGCTGCTGCAATAAATAAATATAATAATATAAAACGTGCCAAGTGCATAGCACAAAACAGGCCTTCCAGCTGGTATAAGAATTGCTCTGGACTAGCTAAGAGGTCTGCCTAAGAATCAAGCCCAAGAAAAGCCATAAGTGACATGACCAAGTGCAAATGAAACTCGGTGGCATCTCAAACCCAGAGTCTTTTTCTGGTACTCCGATGCACCACTCCTAGGGTGCACATCACCAGGAACATCTTGAGCCTCTCGGCCCCTGAGCCCCTGACCAGACAAATGTAGCCCCATCCCTGCTAGAAAGACATTAACACTTAGCCCCACGCCAGTGCGATTTGTAATGCAATGTGACAGTTCAAATTGCATTACAAGTCGCACCCCATTGTCGGCAATGCAGCCATTCAAATTGCCTCAACTTATGTCGCAGAGACTTTGAAAACGGTCCCTGCACTATTTTTTGCCGATTTCATTGAGACTTGCATAGATTTCTGTTAAACGAAGTCGCACTATAGTCCTCCATTTATCTGACTTTCTTTCCAATGCCTTTGGGCCTATATACAGGCCGTTCCTGAAGAACCGAACCATGTCCCCTCTGTTATTCAGTTTATGCTTTGGGATCAAAGCTCTCAAGTGTTTGGGTTTGGGGGCCGGGTCAGTTAGGGTTGTTTTTGTTTTTTCGGACTCTTATTTGTTTCTTCGAGTTTGTTCCTAAATACATGACTGTCCATTTATTGTATGTGACTTTGCATTCCTTTTGCTTGTATACTTAATATACAGTATGTGCTGGCTTTCTTCATACACAACTCACTCTGGTTACAGGTCCTCCTATTATGGCTGCCCCGTACACCTTTTTGGTATTATCCTACAGTGCTATTGTCTAATATCTGGTAATGTCTACACTACGTATAATCTCATGGAACATCAGAGGGCTCAACTCTAAGGTGAAATGCTCTCTGATGTTCGAGTACCTGGTTAGACATAACCCACATGTGGTTCTTCTCCAGGAAACACATCTACAGGGCTCTAGAGTAGAGTTGAGCGAACCCGAACTGTTTAGTTCGGGTCCCTACCGAACTTTTGGGTGTCCGGGACCCGAACCCAGACTTTTCAAAAAAAGTCCGGGTTCGGGTCCGGTGTTCTGGTATTTTATTACACGTGTTGAAAAGCTGCCAAGTGCAGCCAATCAACAAGTGTTTCACTGGTTTTCCCTAGAAGCCATCACAGCCATGCCTACTAATGGCATGGCTGTGATTGGCCAGTGCATACCGAAGATCCCTTTTGGTCACTTTGTGAACAACTAACCGACGTGAACCGTCGAAAAGTTGTGCACATTATTTTATGGTCTTGTGGCCTGGGCTTGGGCCTGAAAAAAACTTTTCAGACCCAAGCCCAGGGCCTGTGGGTTTTCAAGCCATCCCTGGGCTTGATTTGTCAAGCCCAAGCGAGTTGAGATGAGATCTCGGGACATCTACACAAAGGACCTCTTCTTGGTGTACACCCAATACAGATTGGTCCATGAGCTTGTAGTCTCTCGTAAAGTGGAATCTCAACTCGGGAGACTACAAGGTACTCTAATATGCATCACATCTGTAATGGTCTATAA
>BLSH010045486.1:0-18104 GCA_018402905.1 Glandirana rugosa | reverse complement strand
TTTCACCCGCGTGGAGCCATATTAGTGTTCTAAAATCATCTTCACAGTGTGTGGGAAAACCCTGTTTCAGCCGCATGAAGCCATATTAGTGTTCTAAAATCATCTTCAAAGTGTGTGGGAAAACCCTGTTTCAGCCGCGTAGAGCCATATTAGTGTTCTAAAATCATCTTCACAGTGTGTGGGAAAACCCTGTTTCAGCCGCATGAAGCCATATTAGTGTTCTAAAATCATCTTCAAAGTGTGTGGGAAAACGCTGTTTCACCCGCGTGGAGCCATATTAGTGTTCTAAAATCATCTTCACAGTGTGTGTGAAAAGCCTGTTTCAGCCGCGTGGAGCCATATTAGTGTTCTAAAATCATCTTCACAGTGTGTGGGAAAAGCCTGTTTCAGCCGCATGGAGCCATATTAGTATTCTAAAATCATCTTCAGTGAAGATGATTTTGGAGGTGTATAATCTTTTCAATAATCTTTCCCTTAAAGCAACAGCTGGAGGCTTTCCCTGTACAACTTGGAGATTATTTTAGAATCTAAAATCATCTCCTAGTTCTATAGGGAGAGGTTCCTACTGTTGCTTAAAGGGACCGAGTATTGTTTCTTGCACAAAATTAAAAAGTGCATCTACATTGCTGGTTTAAAAAAAAACAAAAAAATTCCAAAAATAAAAAAACAAACAGTGTTGGCTACCTCCTCCTCCTCCACCACCACTGTCACCGCCTCCTCAACCTCCAACTCCACATCCACCTCCATTTTTGATTTTTTTAATGTGATTTTAGCTTAAAAATTACATTAAGTTATTTCCCTATCTCCATTTCTTTGTAGGGCACTTGTCCGACCCTTACCCCCATTTTCCTTTCTTTTGCAGACCTCTAGGACTTTCCAGGACTTTGTTACAGCCATTTTTGTGCTTAAAAGTTTGGGTCCCCATTGATTTCAATGGGGTTCCGGGTCCGGATCAAAGTTCGGGTCAAGTCCGGACCCGAACCCGGACTTTGTCCCGAAGTTCGGCCGAACCTGCAGAACCCAAACTTCCAGAGGTTCGCTCAACTCTACTCTAGAGTTATGGCACTTAAACTAGTCAAAATAGCTTACGCTATCCACTCCAATTACTCCACATATGCCCATGATACTTCCATATCAATAGCTAAGTCTGCTCCGATAACTCTTAAACATATTACTACGGATCCTGGGGGCTGTTTCATACTCCTGGTCCTCGAGATATTGGGCAAACCATATTCTATGGTCAAAGTATATATTTCGCCGCCATTTACTAAAACCCTATTTGAACGCATTATGAGAGCATTCTTAGAACTCCCTGAAGGTCCTCTTATAATGGCTGGGGACTTCAACAGAGTCTCCGATAACTCCCTCGACAGACTTGATGGTTCTACTTCACCTATTTAGATAAATTCAACCCAGTAGATGCCTGGAGATGGAGACTTACCTCTGCACGAGCGTACTCATGTTACTGATACCTACTGTACACAGTCCCGCATTGATTTAGGTTTGCTTTCTCAAGCAATGGTCTATATGGTGACTGACATTAGATATCTCCCCAGAGCGGTATCGGACCACTCCCCTTTATTGGTTGATCTCTACCTGGAGATATCCGGTTCATACTGGGTCTGGAGACTGAGTCCTCTAAGGCTAGCTGACTCAGTGGTAATGGATCAAGGACTTGTTGACATGAACTCCTATTGGGCCACTAACAGACACAATGCTTCCATACTGGTGGTCTGGCATGCCTGTAAGGCCACCATGCGTGGCACGTTTCCAGCGAGTTTTGGGTAGGCCTGTAAGGCCTCTCAGTCTAAATTGGTGGATGCAGAGGGGGGGCTTACTGATGCAGAGACTCACTATTCTGCCTCTCCTACTCCAGATAATTATGCTACCTGGTGACACAAAGCTAGAGCATTGGATTTAGTACTCTTGGAAAGTACTCAGAAAAAACTATTAGGCTTCTTGCACACAGGAAGTTAAAAAACGTCCTAAAAACGTCAGTAGCTTATCAGTGATTTTTTTCAGCTTTTACCAGCGTTATATTACCACAGTTTTTTCGCTTTTTTAACTACTTCAGCCCCGGAAGGATTTCCCACTTTAGGACCAGAGCACTTTTTGCGATTCGGCACTGCGTTGTTTTAACTGACAATTGCGCGGTCATGCGACGTTGTACCCAAACAAATTTGGCGTCCTTTTTTCCCCCACAAATAGAGCTTTCTTTTGGAGGTATTTGGTCACCTCTGCGTCATTTCTGATCAGTGCTATAAACAAAAGAAGAGCGACAATTTTGTAAAAAACCCACATTTCATACTTTTTGCTAAAATAAAAAAAAAACATTTTTGGCCGTTTTGACACAATTTTTTGGGACCATTGGCATTTATACAGCGATCAGTGCTATAAAAATGCACTGATTACTGTGTAAATGCCATTGGCAGTGAAGGGGTTAACCTGGAGGGGGCGCTCTAAGATTAACTGTGTTCCCTGGGCGTGTTCTAACTGTATGTGGGCTGGGCTGGCTGGGGGAAGGGAGTGATCATGGCTTCCATATACAGGAAGCCTGTGATCACAGCCCTATCCCCCTCTAACAGAATGGAGATCCATGTTTATCCAACGGCGATCAAGTCCACCCTACCCACTCCCTGCCCCCCCCCGGAACACAGTGAGCGCACCTCCGGCGGCGCGTGCGCTCACAGTGCAGGATATCGCAGCCGCCGTCATATCACGGCGGTTTGCGATATCGAGCCACTTTGTCGCCGTCAGACTGCGGTCAGCAAGTGGTTAAAGGGCCAGTGTTATTTTTTTTCTCAATTGATCTAAAACGTCCAAAAACTTTGGGGATCGACATTTAGCCACGTTTTTGAACGTTTAAAGGTTTTTACAGCTGAAAAACGTCTCTCAGAACCCTCTGGTCTTGGGTTTTTTTACAGCTTAAAAGCGTCACTGCTAAAAACAGTTGATAACAGCCTATGTGGGCATGAACACATAGGATAACCTGATGGAGGGTTTATTGACTGTAGAAAAAAACTTCTGCAGCTAAAAACAGCTGCTGTAAAACAGTCAAAAAACTTCCTGTGTGCATGAGGCCTTATACCAAAATCAGCGAATTTTCAAGTTTCGTCTCCTAGCATATCTTTATAGACCTGATTTCCAACCCTGTACTATTCCCAGATTTAAAGACTCCAGGGGTGTTATAGTGGAACAAACTGCTGACATAGTGGAGACCTTTGTTACATTTTATTCTACTTTATATACTACTAGTGCCCATTATACCATTGTGGAATTGGATGATTACCTATTTGATATTCATCTCCTTATATTATTGACAAGCCAGATTTTGTTCTTGGATGCTCCCCTAACTCCTGATGAAATAGGAAAGGCTATACAATCCTTTGCCCATAATAAAACACCAGGTTTGGGTGGATTCCCTATAGAATGGTACATGCATTATAAAGGAATTCTGATTCCACATTTACTTTGAGTCGTTAACTTTGCTCTTGAAGATGGGCAATTACCACCTTCTATGTCAGAAGCATTGATTGTGCTCATTCCGAAACCCCATAAAGACCATCTCTATTGTGAATCATACCGTCCTATCTCTTTAATTAACCACTTCCCGCCCAGCCTATAGACAAATGTCGGCCGGGCGTGGTTCCCATATCCTGACTGGTCGTCTATTGACGTCCTCAGGATAATCCAGGATCGCGCGCCCTTAGGGGCGCGCATTGCGGCGATCGGTGGTGCGGTGTGTAAGTCTGACCCACCGCATTACCATTCTCGTTAAAGAGCTTCCATCGGAAGTTCTTTACCATGTGATCGGCCTTGATCACAGTGCAAACAGGAAGAGACGTTTATCGAACGGTAGCTCTCCTGACGGGGGGGGTCTGCGCTGATTGTTTATCAGTGCAGCCCCCCTAGGATCGCCACCCAGGACCACCAGGGAGCCCACCAGGACCACCAGGGAATGCCCACCCAGGGACCACCAGGAAGACAACCAGGGAGCTGATCCTGACCATCAAGGAGCCAATCCTAGACCACCAGGGAGCTCACCCTAGACCACCAGGTAAGGTGGACAATGCCCAACATGGATGGCACTCAGTGCCAATTTCAGATGCCACCCTGGACCACCAGGGAATGACAACCTGACAGTGCAATCTGTCATTGACACCCACCAGTGCCACCTATCAGTGCCACCTACCATTGCCACCTATCAGTGCCCAGTGCCACCTATGAGTACCCATCAGTGCCGCCTATGAGTGCCCATCAGTGCCTTTTATCAGTGCCCGTCAGTGCCACCTATCAGTGCCCATCAGTGCTGCATATAAGTGCCTCATCATCAGTGCCTGTCAGTGCCACCTCACCAGTGCTGCCTCATCAGTGCCAGTCAGTACTGCCTTATCATTGCCAGTCAGTACTGCCTCATCAGTGCCATTCATTGATGGAGAAAATATACTTATTTACAAAGTTTTGTGACAGAAACAGAGAAAACTTTTTTTTCAAAATTTTCAGGCTTTTTTTGTAGTGCAGAAAAAAAATCGCAGAGGTAATCAAATACCACCAAAAGAAAGCTTTATTTCTGGGAACAAAATTATAAAAATTTAGTTTGGGTACAGTGTAGCATGACCGCGCAATTGTCATTCAAAATGTAACAGCGTTGAAAGCTGAAAATTGGTCTGGGCGGGAAGGGGGATAAGTGCCTGGTATTGAAGTGGTTAATTCAGACGTCAAAATTTTGGCTAAAGTCCTTGCCCATAGACTGTAGGCTTGTGCAATTCGTTTCATTCCGAATTTCATTTTTACCGAATTTTGCAAAATTCTGAAATTCGGATGAATTCCAAATTTTCAGTGTCCGAATTTTTCCGAATTTTTGTTTTTCTGAATCACGGTAATTCGGCAATCGCGGTAATTCAGAAATTTGTGGTAATTCGGCAGTTGCGGAAATTTGCGGTAATTCGGCAATTGAGGTCATTCGGAAATTGGCGGTAATTCGGCAATTGCGGTAATTCGGAAATTTGCAGGATTCGGCAATTGCGGTAATTCGGAAATTCGCTGTAATTCGGCAATTGCGGTAATTCGGAAATTCGCGGTAATTTGGCAATTGTGGTAATTCGGAAATTCGGCAATCGGTACAGCCGAAAATCCGAAATTCGGAAATCCGAAAATTCCAAAAAAGCTAAGAATATTTGAAATCATAACTAACAAATAACTATTAAATTATAGGTATTGGAATTTCCTTGAAAGGTTGGCTGTTAGTGAACTTAAATATGAAATTTATCACTAATAGTCATACTTTCAAGAAAATTCCAATACCTATAATTGAATAGTTAAGGAAGAACATTTGAAATAATAAGTTATTAATTTATTATTTTAACTTATTATAAATTATAATAAGCTATTATTATTTCAAATGTTCTCTCTTATTTCCAAAATTCGGAAAAAAGAAGGAACATTTGAAATAATAAGTTATTCATTTATTATTTTAACTTATTATAAATTATAACAACCTATTATTATTTCAAATTTTCTTCCTTATTTCCGACTTATGCAGTGTGTGACTGTATATATGCATACTGTATGTATGTGTGTGTGTATACTGGGTGTGTATATACAGTATACATACAATATACATACAATATACACACGGTATATGCACACCCAGTATACACACACACACATACATACATACAGTATGCATATATACAGTCACACACTGCAAAAGTTGGAAATAAGGAAGAACATTTGAAATAATAATAGCTTATTATTATTTATAATAAGTTAAAATAATACATTTATAACTTATTATTTCAAATGTACTTCCTTATTTCCGAATTTCCGAAATTCGGAAATTCGGAAATAAGAAAGAACATTTGAAATAATAATAAATAACTATTAAATTATAGGTATTGGAATTTTTTTGAAAATATGGCTATCAGTGATACATTTCATATTTAAGTTCACTAACAGCCAAACTTTCAAGGAAATTCCAATGCCTATAATTTAATAGTTATTTTATATAAGTTAAAATAATAAATTAATAACTTATTATTTTAAATGTTCTTTCTTATTTCCGAAATTCGGAAATAAGAAAGAACGTTTGAAATAATCATAAATAACTATTAAATTATAGGTATTGAAATTTCCTTGGAAGTTTGGCTGTGAGTGAACTTAAATATGAAATTTATCACTAATAGCCATATTTTCAAGAAAATCTATTTCCATAGTTTGTAGACATGATAACTTTTGCAAAACCCAATATATATACACCTATTGCAATTTTTTTTTTTTACCAAAAATATGTAAAAGAATATATATCGGCCTAAACTGAGGAAGAAATTAGTTATTTTACATTTTTTAGTATTTATTATAGCAAAAAGTAAAAAATATTGTTTTTTTTTTTCAAAATTGTCGCTATTTTTTTGTTTATAGGGCAAAAAATAAAAATCACAGAGGTGATCAAATACCACCAAAAGAAAGCTCTATTTGAGGGAAAAAAGGGACATCAATTTTGTTTGTGTACAACGTCGCATGACTGCGCAATTGTCAGTTAAAGCGACGCAGTGCCGAATCGCAAAAAGTGCTCTGGTCAGTAAGGGGGAAAATCCTTCTGGGGCTGAAGTGGTTAAAAATTTGCTTTGTTTTCTGTTATCTATTGTGAATAAATTATGGATTTAGGACATTTTGCAAATCATTGCATTATGTTTTTATGTAGTTTTACCCAGCATCCAAACTTTTTTGGTATTGGTTTTCAGACATTTCTGTTTTTGGGTATAGATACTGTGACCGCAGGCAGGTAAAATCCCCTGGTTGCAGATATATATGTCCCAGATTCAGGCTGTATGCAGAGGGAAGTGCTGGGAATCTTGCAGGGGTAGATGTAATGGGCCCAGCTGAGCTGGGCTGGCTCATTAGGGCCTCTACAAAAACTCCCAGCATGCTTAGGGAGTTGCTCCATCCTGGAACCAGTTCTGTGTTTGTGTAGGCTGAGGAGCTTGATACCTGTCTGTGCGATGAGACAAAGCCTGTGTGGCAAACCTCTAAAGCAGGGAGACAGGTGCTGGGTGCAGCACAAGGCTGCACCTAGTTGATAGACAGGGAACCTGCATGTGTAGTAAGTGGCCAAGTTGGCAAGGATTTATTTTTATGTTTTCTTTTTGTTTTGCTGCTATTTTTTCATTGTATATAGTGTAAATAAACTGCACCTTTGTTTTTTCACCTGTAATGCTGTTTGCTGTGCCTAATTTTGTGTGGTGAACTCATCCAGGGGGTCACACACACCCGCTGCCGAGCTAACCCCCTCACAGTTGGTGGAGGAAGCCAGGGGCAGTTTTTCTTAAAAAGTCCAGCATGGAAGAGTTGCTGAGGCAGCTTGGTATAGCAAATGCTAATCAGCAGCAAGCTCACCAGCAGAGTCTGGAAACTCAGCAGAAATCTGAGGCTCGCTTAATAGACCTGTTGCAGAAGCAAGAGCAGAGATTCCAACAAGTGGAGACATTATTGCAGCAGCGTCCGCAGACCAGTGAGGCAAGTGGTTCCATTAATACACCATCATTTTGTGTGAGCCGTTCACTGCCAAAAATGACTGGAGAGGATGATCCTGAAGTGTTTTTGACTACATTTGTTAGGACTGCTGAAAGAGAAAAGTGGCCTAAGGAGCAGTGAGCTGGACTGGTGGCTCCTCTATTAGCTGGGGAATCGCAGAAAGCTTATTATGACCTAGAGCCTGACCAAGCAAAAGACTATGTTGTGCTAAAAACAGAAATATTGGCCCGGCTGGGTGACACCCTGGCTGCCCGGGCTCAGTGTGTGCATAACTGGACTTTCCAGCTTGAAAACCCCCCCAGGTTTCAAATGTATGATTTCATTCACCTGAGCAGGTAGTGGCTGCAGCCAGAGACTTTGACCGCACCAAAGATTGTGGAATGTGTTGTTATGGATCGGTTCCTGAGATCTCTACTGCTATCCAAAAGTGGGTAAACCACGGAAACCCGGAAACAGCCGACAAGCTTGTGGATCTGGTTGAGGGGTACTTGGCTACATAGAACCTGACCACCTCTCCCAGGGACTCAAGGACTTTCCACCCTAAGACCAGACCATCCCCAGCGGCGGGTAAGATGACTCCAAGGGGTAAGGGTGGAGAGAGTGAGAGGGCGGGAATTTTACCTAATGTCTGGCGACAGCAGCCTGGGAAATCAAGGCCGCAAGAGGCAGCGAAAAAAATTATTTGCTACCGTTGACGGCAAGAGGGACATATTGCAGCAAATTGCCCAGTTGTGAATGAACCTATGGAATGTGACTTTTTAAGAGACAGACATCGGCCGCTGTTTGCAACAGTTGCATGCACTGCCACCCAGGGAACTGGGAAACATTTATGCAAAATGTGTATTAATGGTAGAAATGTTGTTGTGTTGCTAGATTCTGGTAGTTTGGTAACATTGATAAAAGTTGAATTGGTTACTACAGAGGTCTCTGGGCATAACAAGGTGGCTGTTATTTGTGTACATGGGGACACCAGAGAGTATCCTGTGGCTACTGTAGTTTTTGAGACCCCAAAGGTAACCTAGCTCATCAGGTGGGGTTAGTGCCTCACTTACCACATGATGCCATTGTGGGGAGGGATTTCCCAAAATTCTGCGATCTCTGGGATTGTCCTGAGCCCCCTATAGACCACGAAGATGAATCCCAGAAATCCTCTGAGAGTGGTGAGAACTCTCCAGATCTCCCTTGTATGTGTTAGCAGAGGAGACTCGGGAAAGTGGGGAGGAACCAAGATCCTCAGAGGAAAGCATGCTGTCTGCTGAGTTCTCTGATCTAGAGGTTCACAGGGAAAATTTTGTCACAGAACAGATAAAGGACCCCACACTGATAAAGGCGTGGGAAAATGTGGTAAAGATAGATGGCGAATTAGTGAACTCAGATCAGTCTTGCAGTTACCCATACTTTATTGTAGAAAGGGATCCGTTGTATCGGGTTGCTCAAAGGGCGGAAGAAACAATTGAGCAACTTGTGGTGCCCAAACCCTATAGGAAGTTGGTGTTGGAGTTAGCCCATGGGCACATTCTGGAAGGTCATTTGGGGGCAGAGAAAAACAGAGAGAGAGTATTGCAGAGATTCTATTGGCCTGAAGTCATGAAGGAAATCAAAAGTTATTGTTCCTCATGCCCTGTGTGTCAGAAGTCGGCACCTCTGCCGCATTTCCGTAACCCACTGTTACCTCTCCCCATCATTGAGGTCCCCTTTGAGAGGATCGCAATGGATTTGGTAGGTCCAATACTGAAGACTGCTAGGGGGCATCAGTACATTTTGGTTATATTGGACTATGCCACTCGCTATCCAGAAGCAATTTCTGTTCGAAATACCTCTGCCAAGACGATAGCCAAAGAGCTATATCTTATTTTCAGCCGTGTGAGTATTTGTAAGGAATTGCTTACGGACCAGGGTACACCATTTATGTCCAGGGTTATGAAAGAGTTATGCAAGTTGTTCAAAGTGACACAATTGCGTACATCCGTGTATCACCCCCAAAAAGATGGGTTGGTTGAAAGGTTCAGCAAAACCGTAAAGCAAATGTTAAAGAAGGTGGTGGACAGAGATGGAAAAGATTGGGACTGTTTAACCACTTGCCGACCGTCAATCGGCAATTGACGGCGGCAAGATGGCTCTGTAACGCGGATCGCCGTCATACGACGGCGGCCGCGTGATCGAGCCTAGTGAGCGCACGCGCGCCGCCGGAGGCGCGCCCGCGCGCTCACTGTGTCCGGGGAGGGCCGGGGAGCGGGTGCGGCGGCTTCGATTGCCGCCGGCCACCCGCGATGGCCCCCCCGGAGCGAGTGAGCGGAGGTCCGTGTATGTAAACACGGACCTCCGCTCTGTGAGAGGGGGAAGGGAGTGATCACAGCCTTCCTGTACATGAAGGCTGTGACCACTTCCCTTCCCCTGTTAGTACAGTCCCCCCACAGTTAGAACACGCCCAGGGAACACAGTTAACCCTTAGAGCGCCCCCTGCAGGTTAACCCCTTCACTGCCAATGGCATTTACACAGTAATCAGTGCATTTTTATAGCACTGATCGCTGTATAAATGCCAATGGTCCCAAAAAAGTGTCAAAATGGTGCAACATGTCCGCTGAAATATCGCAGTACCGCTAAAAATCGCAGATCGCCGCCATTATTAGTAAAAAATAAAAAAAAAATAAAAACCCCAAAAATGAATTCTCATCATCCGTAAACGCGACCACTTTTGCGCAAACCAATCAATAAACGCCGATTGCGATTTTTTTATCGCAAATATGATGAAGAATATAAATCGGCCAAAAACGGTGAAAAAAAATGTTTTTTTATATTCTTTTTTGGATTTGTATTTTAGCAAAAAGTAAGAAATTTGGGTTTTTTTGCAAAATTGTCGCTCTTCTTTTGTTTATAGCGGCGATCAGAAATGACGCAGAGGGGATCAAATACCACCAAAAGAAAGCTCTATTTGTGGGAAAAAAAGGACGCAAATTTCCTTTAGGTACAACGCCGCACGACCGCGCAATTGTCAGTTAAAGCGACGCAGTGCCGAATCGCAAAAAGGGCTACGGTCCTAAAGCTGGAAATCCTTCCGGTCCTTAAGTGGTTAATACCCTATTTGATGTTTGCCATTTGGGGTGTACCACAATCCTCTACGGGTTTTTCACCCTTCGAGTTACTCTATGGGAGACACCCAAGAGGGCTGTTGGATATCGCCAAGGAAACCTGGGAAAGTGAGAGTTCTCCCCACAGGAGTGTGATTGAGCATGTCGCCCTGATGCAAGATAGAGTTGCACAGGTAATGCCAATCATAAAAGAACACTCGGCCCAAGCACAGTTAGCACAGCAGTGGGTGTACAATCGTAAGGCCAAGACCCGTACCTTTTCCCCGGGGGATAGGATGTTGGTACTAATCCCTACGGTCGAAAGCAAATTCCTACCCAAATGGCAGGGCCCATACGAGATAATTGAAAAAGTGAGTGAGGTGAACTACCGGGTCAGACAGCCAGGAAGGCGAAAGCCAGAACAGATATATCATGTTAATCTGTTGACAGCCTGGAGGGATAGGGAATCCCTAGTCGCAGAAACTTTGTTGTCACTGGCTCAGTCTGACTGCTTGATTCCTGAGGTTGGAATAACAGTCACCTTATCGAAACCCCAACAACAGGAGGTGAAAGAGTTTGTGCTCCGCAACAAAGAGGTTTTCTCTGAGCTGCCAGGACAAACATCTGGGGCAGAGCATGACATTATCACTCCGCCAGGTGAAAGGGTTTTAGTTTTACCCTATCGAATACCGGAGGCCCAACGGGAGGTAATACGTGAGGAAGTTCAAAGAATGCTTGAATTGGGTGTGATAGAGGAATCCCAGAGAGACTGGTCCAGTCCTATCATTTTAGTGCCCAAACCCGATGGGAGCTGGTGGTTTTGTAATGATTTTCGGCAATTGAATAAAGTTACAAAATTTGACACCTACCCCATGCCACATATAGATGAATTGATCGACTGGCTGGGAACAGCCTGATACATGACGACTCTCGATCTGACCAAAGGGTATTGGCAAATTCCCCTAGCCGAGTCAGCAAAGGAGAAAACTGCATTTGTAACCCCAGAGGGGGCATTCCAATATAGAAGAATGCCATTTGGGTTACGAAATGCACCGGCAACATTTCAGCGGATAATGGACAAAATTCTGAGGCCCCATCAGAAGTATGCTGCAGCCTACGATGTGATCGTCCATAGTACGGATTGGGCCTCACACCTGCCAAAAGTACAAGCCGTGTTAGATTCCATATGTGAAGCTGGGTTCACAGCCAACCCAAGGAAGTGTACCATTGGACAGGAAGAGGCCAAATATCTGGGGTACACTATTGGGAGGGGAGTAATAAAACCCCAAATCAACAAGGTTGAAGCCATAGATAGTTGGCCGCGTCCCAACAGCAAGAAACAGGTTCAAGCGTTCCTAGGAATTGCTTGATAGTATCGGCAATTCATTCCTCATTTTGCTTCTCAGGCTGTGCCCCTAACCAACCTGACAAAAGGGAAAGAGTCTGCCATGGTGAAATGGACCCCAGAGGCTGAAGCAGCATTCCAGTCTTTAAAAAAAGCTTTATGTAGCCAGCCAGTGCTGTACTCCCCTGACTTCTCTAAGGACTTTGTTGTACAGACTGATGCGTCAGACGTGGGGTTAGGAGCAGTGTTGTCCCAGGTTTGGAAGGGGGAAGAGCACCCAGTCATTTATCCCAGCAAAAAACTGAAATCCCACGAAGTGAATTACGCCACGATTGAGAAGGAGTGTTTAGCTGTGAAGCAGGCTCTAGATTCCCTTTGATACTATTTACTAGGTAGACACTTTGACCTGGTTACTGATCACGCACCCTTAAAGGGGATGGCTCAAAACAAGGAGACCAATAGAAGGGTAAATAGGTGGTTCCTGGCCCTACAGGAATTCAACTGTACGGTAAAGCATTGCCCTGGCGTTCAGATGGGGAATGCGGATGCTTTGTCTTGGGTACATGCGTGCCTGACAGCTTGTGCTCCAACCCCCAGGTTGAAACAAGAGGGGGGTGTATGTGACAGCAGGCAGGTAAAATCGCCTGGTTGCATCCAGGATGTCAGATATATTTCTCTTACGTTCATTGACAGACGCAGCCTCTATTCATGACACATGGGGTTTATGCACATCCTACTAGGAGTAGACTAGGCAAAAAGAAAAAAAGCAAGCTGACCCCTCCCAGGGGGCTGTCCTCACTCAGCATAAAACCCCCCAGCTCTGCATAGCATATCATTTTCTTTATGCCTAGTGCAAGGAGTTAGACCTGGTTCCCTGCTGGGATTTGCGGTTCCCCATTTTTCTTCCTTTTGCTTTTTCAAGCTATCTGATGAAGACTGCTATCAAGTAGCCGGCTGGGGCATAGAGGATACCTCGAATCCTGAAATTTCCCCAGCACGGCCGACCGATGCGAGTTACCCTTAGCTTTAGCGGGGTCCGCCACATCGTACCCGTTCCGTGCGGGGGGCTAATGGGTGAACCCCACTTACGTCCGAGTGACCGGGCTGCGTTCGCGTCCAGGGGCGTTCTGGCCGGCAGCATCCCTTCCCACCTGGGGGGAGGAATGTCTGCTACCGGGTGGCTACCCGCTGCACCCGTCGGGAATGGTGAGTGACACCCCCCTCTGGGGTGCGGAGGGGGGGCGACTAGCGGTACCGGTGGTACTAGCGGAGGGTCATGGGGTCAAGGTTCCTGTACTATTTCCCCCCTCCCCCCTGATCCCGCGCCGCACCCCGCTCTACTTTACTGCCATGCAGTGTTTTTTCGCCGCCATTTTCCCTTGGCCGCATTTGGCGGCCATTTTGCCATAGCCGCGGCCTTTTTAATGGTGGTTTTGGCCTCTAGTGACCGCGCGGCGGCCATTTTGCCGTAGTCGCGGCCTTTTTAGCATGTGCTTTTGGCCTCTTGTGACCGCTCGGCAGCCATTTTTGGCGTGCCTTGCTATTAAAAAAAAGGTGCGTGTCAGCGCCGTTTTTTTTTCTTCCTGAATCAGCGGTGCACACACATCAGACGGTTGCTGGGGTTGCGGTGTTGGTCGGGTGACCATGCAACCAAAAAGGGCCTCATGGACCTCCCTTTTCAGGGTGGTCAGCTTTTCGTAGCGCAATTGGATGAAATCATTAAGGATTTCACTGGGGGGAAGAGTGCCTTTCTTCCAGAACCCAAGCGGCGGGATTGCCGCCGTAAGCAGGGTCCTTCATTCTCGGCCCAG
Source organism: Glandirana rugosa (assembly GCA_018402905.1). Taxonomy (NCBI): domain Eukaryota; kingdom Metazoa; phylum Chordata; class Amphibia; order Anura; family Ranidae; genus Glandirana; species Glandirana rugosa. The sequence continues at coordinate 4,346 of BLSH010045486.1, read as the reverse complement.
AAGCGGTTTTTTTCGTGCACCCGGTTTATCGGGCAAGGGGCTCAAGGCCCGGCAGTCTGCCTCGGGGTCCAGTAAGTGTCCCTGGCAGAGCAAGCTCGAAAAGACTGAGGACAAACCCTCCAATGCATGATGGGTTGCCCCCGTCTGACTCTCGGGTGGGGGGCCGACTTCTGGGGTTCGCAGACAGGTGGGCTGCTCGCTTTTCTGGCCGGTGGGTACGGGAAGTGGTACAGGATAGAGTTAAGCACTCTACCTCCAGACAGGTTCTTCCCATCGAACCTGAGGCTTCCGCCGGGGCGTCGGGAAGCTCTCTTTGGGGCTGTCCAGACGCTGTCCGAACAAGGAGTGATTGTGCTGGTCCCTCCATTGGAGAGGTTCCGCAGCTTCTATTCAAACCTCTTTGTGGTGCCCAAAAAGGGGTGGGGTAAGGCCAGTTCTGGACCTAAATGTGCTAAATCATTTTGTGAAAGCGCGAAAATTCAGGATGAAATCAGTCGTGGCCGCACATCACCAAGGGGACTTCATGGCATCCCTGGATATCAGGAATGCTTATCTGCATGTTCCCATTTGCCTCCGGCATCAGCACTTCCTGCGCTTTGCGGTAGGGGACCTGCATTATCAATTTGTGACACTCCCCTTCGGTCTGGCCTCTGCTCCACGGGTCTTCACCAAGTTGCTAGCTCCGGTGCTGGCTCTGTTGAGACAAAGAGGCATTGCTGTGGTAGCTTACCTGGACGATCTACTCCTGCGAGCGGAGTTGGCTCCGGCTCTGGAGGACAATGTTGCTATCTCACTGACCTCCCTGTGAGACTTCGGCTGGATGATCAACCTACAGAAGTCGACACTGACCCCGTCCTGTCGCCTAGAATATCTGGGCCTGATATTGGACACAGAGCAGGCGTAGGTTTTATACCTCTGGCCAAGTTGCTGACACTGCAAGCAGCAGTGCAAGTCCTGCTGTCACGTCGGTGGTCCTCCTTACGGGTCTGTATGCGGGTGTTGGGGCTCATGGTCTCGGCCTTCAAGGCGATACCGTACGCCCAGAGTCACACTCGGTTCCTGCAGCCAGCGATCCTGTTACGGTGGGACAAGTCTCCGTTGTCCCTGGACCAGCTGATCAAATTGGATAATCAAATCAGGGGGTCTTTGGCCTGGTGGCTCCGGGCCCCGGCTTTGACTTTGGGAAAGTCGTTCCTTCCCTTTAATTGGTCGATAGTCACGACAGACGCCAGCCTATCGGGCTGGGGCGGAGTCCTGGGGCAGTTGTCTGCTCAGGACCGTTGGTCGACGCAGGAATCTCGCCTTCCAATAAATGTGCTGGAGCTGAGAGCAATCAGGCTCTGTCTCTCCCACTGGTCGGCAAGGCTGCACGGCCTCCCAGTTCGGGTTCAGTCGGACAACGCCACGGCAGTGGCATACGTGAACCAAGGAGCTCGGCACCAGCTGTGGAGGCGGCCCTCATTTTGAGGTGGGCAGAACTTCTCGTGGCGGCAATCTTCTCCATCTACATTCCGAGCGTAGTAAACTGGCAAGCGGACTTTCTCAGTCGCCAGACTCTGGATCAGGGGGAATGGTCTCTGCATTCAGAAGTGTTCCTCCAGATTTGCAAATGGTGGGGCACGCCAAATGTGGACCTAATGGCGTCCAGGTTCAATCACAAGGGGCAGACCTTTGTGTGCAGGACAAGGGACCCATTGGCGGCCGCCACGGATGCACTAGTCGCACCTTGGTCCCGGTACAGGCTTCTGTACGCCTTTCCTCCTCTCAAGCGTCTACCGCTGCTCCTGCGCAGAATAGAAGCGGAGGGAATCCCGACAATCCTGGTGGCTCCGGATTGGCCTCGGCGCCCTTGGTACGCCAACGTGGTGCAGATGGTAACAGACGTTCCCGGGCGGCTCCCGCTTTGCAAAGATCTGCTGTCACAGAGACCCATCCTGCACCCTGCTTTACCCTTGCTGGCTTGGCTATTGAGTCTCAGGTGCTGAGGGATAGGGGTGTCTCTGACTCTGTGATCCCTACCATGCCTAAGGCGTGTAGGTATTTTTCGCGCAGATATGTTATCGCACCTGGAAGAATTATATTGCCTGGTTTGAGTCGGGGGGTTGGAACCCCCGCTCTTCCTCTATATCCCGGGTGCTGGCCTTCTTGCAGCAAGGCCTGGATACCAAATTGGTTTTGAGTACACTCAAGGGTCAGATTTTGGATCTGGCGATTTCCTTTTCAACGTCCTTTAGCTACGCATTCTTTGATGCGTACATTTGTACAGGGTGTACGTCATGTTGCTCCTCAGGTATGGTCACCGTTGGCACCGTGGGATTTAAATTTAGTACTTTTCGTACTGCAGAAACCGCCATATGAGAAAATCAGGGATATTCCCTTACAATTGCTGGCTCAAAAAGGTGGTGTTTTTTTTTGGTGGCCATTACATCCGCCAGGCGGGTGTCTGAGTTGGCGGCTTTGTCTTGTAGGTTTCCCTACTTGGTCCTTCATAAGGATAAAGCGGTGCTGTGCCCTTCTCCTTCGTTCCTACCGAAGGTGGTTTCCTCTTTTCACATTAATGAGGACATTGTTCTACCTTCATTGTGTCCACACCAGTCTCATACCAAGGAGATTGCTTTGCACTCTTTGGATGTAGCAAGGGCTCTGCGGGTGTATTTGTCGGCTACAGCTTCTTTTCAGAAGTCTGATGCTTTGTTTGTACTGACGGAAGGACCACGCAAAGGTTTGGCGGCCTCATCAGCTACTGTATCCCGTTGGATGAGACAGACTGTGACCTATCCGTATACTGTTCGGGGCCAAGAATCCCCTTTTCCGGTCACGGCTCATTACACCAGGGCGATTGGCACTTCCTGGGTTTTCAGACACCAAGCCTCAGTATCTCAGTGTGCAAGACGGCTACATGGGCCTCGGGACACACTTTTGTTAAAATTTTACAAGGTGTTGTGTCAGCATCCGCGGATGCTGCTTCTGGCCGCAAAGTTTTGCAGGCGGCAGTATAGGCGCGGCTGGCGCCTCCTGAGAGGATTCTGTTGGGTACAGTTGTTATTGCTGACCCACCCCTCTTGTTTGACACTGCTTTGGGATGTCCCCATGTGTCATGAATTGAGGCTGCCTCTGTCAATGAACGTAAGAGAAAATAGGATTTTATTAAGAACTTACCGTAAAATCCTTTTCTCTGATTCATTGACAGACGCAGCACCCACCCCTCTGTGTTGCGTTTGTACGGCTTGCTACGAACTGATATGCTATGCAGAGCTGGAGGGTTTCTATGCTGAGTGAGGACGGCCCCCTGGGAGGGGCCAGCTTGCTTTTTTTCTTTTTACCTAGTCTACTCCTAGTAGGATGTGCATAAACCCCATGTGTCATGAATAGAGGCTGCGTCTGTCAATGAACTCAGAGAAAAGGATTTTACGGTAAGTTCTTAATAATCTTCCCAGATTCAGGCTGTATGCAGATTTCTACCACTAGGGGGAAGTGCTGGGAGTCTTGCAGGGGTAGATGTAATAGCTTTTGCAAAACCCAATCTATATACACCTATTGCGATTTTTTTTTTTTTTTACCAAAAATATGTAAAAGAATATATATCGGCCTAAACTGAGGAAGAAATTAGTTATTTTACATTTTTTTATAGTCAAATATATATTTTTTTTTTCAAAATTGTCGCTATTTTTTGTTTATAGCGCAAAAAATAAAAACCACAGAGGTGATCAAATACCACCAAAAGAATACTCTATTTATGGGAAAAAAGGGACATCAATTTTGTTTCTGTACAACGTCGCACGACTGCGCAATTGTTAGTGAAAGCGACGCAGTGCCAAATTGCAAAAAGTGCTCTGGTCAGGAAGGGGGAAAATCCTTCTGGGGTGAAGTGGTTAAAAATTTGCTATGTTTTCTGTTATCTATTGTGAATAAATTATGGATTTAAGAGATTTGCAAATCATTGCATTATGTTTTTATGTAGTTTTGCCCAGCATCCCAACTTTTTTGGTATTGGGGTTTTCAGACATTTCTGTTTTTGGGTTTAGATACTGTGACCGCAGGCAGGTAAAATCTCCTGGTTGCAGATATATATGTCCCAGATTCAGGCTGTATGCAGAGGGAAGTGCTGAGAATCTTGCAGGGGTAGATGTAATAGGCCCAGCTGAGTTGGGCTGGCTCATTAGGGCCTCTACAAAAAACTCCCAGCATGCTTAGGGAATTGCTCCATCCTGGAACCAGTTCTGTGTCTGTGTAGGCTAATAGCTCGTACACACGGGACGACGATCGTGCGTACGACCGTGTTGAATCGTACGTTGACGGTCGTATGTAGCCCACTGACATGCACACGACGGTCGTGTGTACAACGT
>BLSH010045484.1:0-44894 GCA_018402905.1 Glandirana rugosa | reverse complement strand
TTAAACTGTTCCTTCTCGCTTAAAGAATGGATTGGGATGTTCAATAACCTCAATAAATCATCCCGTTCCCCCTCGGTAAGAGAATCCCCCCTAAAACTACTTACAAGATGGTACATGACACCTGCAAAAATTCACTTATATTATCCTTTATCTTCCCCTAACTGTTTTAGGGGATGCAACCTCCAGGGCACCCTCAGCCACCTATTCTGGGAATGTGATCTGCTTAAACCCATTTGGTGTCACCTATCCAACTCAATAGCCAAAATCACAGATAACCCGATCACCCTTACCCCCCATGTATGTCTTTTATTCTCAAACATTCCAGAATTATCTAAACCATGTAATAGGCTAATTCATACCCTTATTAACTCGATACACTGGATGATTGCGTGTAATTGGCGTACGCCCACACTTCCGTGGAATCAAGTTACATCCAGAATGTTCTCTATTAGACTTATGGAAAGAATTCATTTCACCCTTATTGATGACATGATCTCTTTTGAGGAGAAATGGGATATTTGGGATAAAATGATTGAGTGATGTTTTTTCTCAACAATTTTAGAAAGAAATTACATTATAACTATACCCTGGTTGGTTCTCCCTCACCTATACGTCCGTACCATTGCAACTTCTTGTCATCACTATATACCCTGCAAACATTTTGTATCTGTATCTTTTTTTTTTTTTTTTTTTTCCTACCTAATTGCATCTCAATTTTATTGATATTGTATGCTTACAATGTTTTCTGTACCTACCTTCCAATAAAATCTTTTGTAAACAAAAAAAAAAAAATGTTTTCTACCTGGATGATATCTTTTTCTACAGATGGAAGTTTCATCACTGCCATTGAGAGTCACCTATTTATACCCAACTAGAAGAACTACGACTATCTCCAACTCTGTCCACTTTTAGGTGATCCCTGAAAACCCTTCTGAGAAGCCTATCATACCTCCCCCTAACAACTCTATTTTTATCTTCTCCATCAGCCCATACACCACAGGTATTACCTTTTGTATCACTTGACTCTCCCTTTTAGATTGTAAAGGCTAACAAGCAGAGCCCTCTGATTCCCCCTGTATTGATTTGTATTGTAACTGTCGGCCCTCATGTTGTAAAGAGCTGCGCAAACTGTTGGCGTTATATAAATCCTGAATACTAATAATATTATATATAATAACTAGTGCTTAACCACTTCAATACTATGCACTTAGAACACTTTAATACCAGACCAATTTTCAGTTTTCAGGGCTGTCGCGCTTTGAATGACAATTGCGCGGTCGTGCGATGTTGTACCCAAACAGATTTTTGTTCCCACAAATAGAGCTTTCTTTTGGTGGTATTTGCTCACCCCTGTGGTTTTTATTTTTTGCGCTACAAATAAAAAAAGACCGAAAATTTTGAAAAAAAAAAATTTCTATTTTTGTCAAAAAACTTTGTAAATAAGTAAATTTTCTCCATCACTGGTGGGCACTGATGAGGCTACACTGACGGACACTGATGTGGCAGTACTGATTGGCACTGATGAGGCGGCACTGATGAGGTGGCACTGATGATGAGGCACTTATATGCAGTGATTATGAGCACTGTTAGGCGGCACTGATAAGCAGCACTGACGGGTACTGAGAGGTGGCACTGATATACAGCACTGATGGGCACTGATATGCAGCACTGACGGACACTGCTAAGCGGCACTGATGGGCACTAATAGACAGCACTGATTGGCACTCATAGGCGGCACTGGGCACTGATAGGTGGCACTGATGGGCACTGATAGGTGGGCACTGGTAGGTGGCAATGGTGGACACTGATGTGTGGCACTGATATGCATTGATAGGGGCACTGGCGGGCACTGATAGGGGCACTGGTGGACATATACATTAATAGGGGCTCATTCCCTGGTGGTCTAGGGTGGCATCTGAAGGTGGCACTGAGTGAAGGTGGACCTGAGCACTATGTCACTTACCTGGTGGTCTAGGGGGGTCTCCCTGGTGGTCCAGATCGGCTCCCTGGTGGTCCCTGGTCGGCTCCCTGGTGGTCCTTGGTGGGCACATCCCTGGGCAGGCTCCCTGGTGGTCTAGGGTGGCGATCCGAGGGAGGGCTATGCTGATAAATCATCAGCACAAACCCTCCCTGTCAGGGATGCAGCCGATCGGCTCTCCCCTCATCAGGTCTGCAGCCGATAAACGGCTTTCCTGTATTACACTGTGACCAGCCGTGATTGGTCACGGCTGGTCACATGGTAAAGTGCTTCGGATCGAAGCACTTTACCGAGATCGGCATTGCGGGGGGTCAGACTGACCCCCCACACCACCGATCGCCGCGATGCGCGCCCCCCCGGGCGTGCGGCGGCTTGTTATCCTGAGGACGTCATATGACGTCCAGTCAGGATAACTCAGCCACTTCCCGGCCGTCATTCTGCATACGGCGGTCGGGAAGTGGTTAAGGGAATATTAGATGCTCACACTCAAAATGACTCATGAGGAGTGGTACTACCTTCTGGAGGTAATTATGTTGCCACTTGAAATGTACTGTATATACACTATAATGTCAAAGTATTGGGAGCCTGCCTTTACACGCACACAAACTTTAATGGCATCCCAGTCTTTGTCTGTAGGGTTTAATATTGAGTTGGCCCACTCTCTGCAGCTATAACAGCTTCAACTCTTCTGGAAAGGCTGTCTACAAGGTTTAGGAGTGTCTATGGGAATGTTTGACCATTCTTCCAGAAGCGCATTTGTGAGGTCAGACATTGATGTTGGATGAGAATGCCTGGCTCGCAGTCTCTTCTCTAATTCATCCAAAGGTGTTCTGTCGGGTTGAGGTCAGGACTCTGTACAGGCCAGTCAAGTTCTCCACCCCAAACTCATTCATCCATCTCTTAATGGACCTTGCTTTGTGCACTGGTCCAAATCATTTGGTGGATGGGGGATTATGTGGGGTTGTTTTCCTGGAGTTGGGCTTGGCCCCTTAGTTCCAGTGAAGGGAACTCTTAAGGTGTCAGCATACCAAGACATTTTGGACAATTTCATGCTCCCAACTTTGTGGGAACAGATTGGGGATGCTTCTTCCTGTTCCAACATGACTCCGCACCAGTGCACAAGGTCCATAAAGACGTATTGTCACCAGTGCAGTACAGCGTTATCATATAACAGGTGCGGCGATGATCAGGGACACAAATTGGTGACAGTATGTAAAACATAAAACAAGTATTTTTTTTCTTTTTTTATTACATTCTTTTTCTTTTTTTTCTATGTTTTTAGGATTTTTAAATACACTGTCACAAGAGTAATACAGTGTTACCATAGTAACATGATACTACTCTGTGAAAGCTGAGAAGCTGGAAGTGATGAGGATTTTTTTAACACATTATGATTGCTTGTACCAGTAAATGTCATTGGTATAAGCAACCATTTTTACTGAATGAAGCTGATTCATTCAGTGTGTTTTGTTGTGATTAGCTGTGATTGGTCACAACTAATCACATGGTACCAACTGGCTGTGATTGGCCCTGTCTGTACCATGTGACCACTGTGACCAATCACAGACAGCAACACAATTGTAAACAATAAATGGCATGAAAGGAAGCCATCCATCTTTTTTACAATTGTCATGTGATCCTCTGTGATTGCTTACAGTGATCACATGTTACCGGCAGCAGGCGGCAGACAGACGGTGACAGATGGCGCTGCAGCGCGTCATATGACATCCACCTGGAAACAATGAATGTCTGGTCCAGCCATTAATTGATATTAGGCTGGGTGGGAAGTAGTTAATGATGTACAGGCTTCCGTGCCCGTGTACATGGGGCCTAAATGCAGTTTTATTTACCTTATCCCTTGCTTCTTCAGGCTTCCTCCTCTATGTGCAACCAATCCCCTGAAGCTGCTTTTCCTCAGCACTATGACCTTTAGTCGGAACAATGAAGGACCAGCAGTCCTGTATTGTAGGTGAGGACACTGAGGGCCCACCCACAACCCAAAGCATTGGAGGGAGGAGGAAAACTCTGGCTACCAGGGGAGCAAAGGATAAGATAAATAAAACTGCATTTTAATGGTAACCTAGACAAAAGCAAACATTTAACCTCTGCAGTGCAGGAGAAGCCCCGTTGGAAAGGTAGTTCTGAATTCTCCCCAGAGTTCAGCTTTAAGGCTACTTTCACACTTAGGCGCCGGGAAAACAGAACTTTTGCACAAGTCATTTTACCAGCTCTTTAGTAGCGTTATACCGCTGCTTTTCGGGCACTAGCAGGCTGGTTTTTAAAGGTCTCGTGACAACGGGACCTTTAAAAAAAAAAACACAAAAAAGACCCGTGTTGCGGCGCTTCCGAAATGCTTTTCAGTCTTTTGGAAGTGCTACCCATTCATTGCAATGGGCAGGGGCATTTTGGGAGCCCTCCCAATCCTCCCCAAAGATGCTGCTAACAGGACTTTTTTCCCGTCCCGCAAGCACACCACCCGAGTGTGAAAGCACTCACTTCAATGAATGGAAGGCAGTTTTTATGCGCTTTACAGGCACTATTTCTAGTGCTAAAATGCCTGAAAACTGCCTTAGTGTGGAATGGGTCTAAGGGGTTCAGGATCAGGAGTATTATAATATTCACAAAAGATTCTAAAAATCAGGATCATTTCTTATAATAATTGGGCTCAAATGACCCAGTAATCAAAAGCAATGCCTTTGATTTGAGCTTCACTTGAGTCATTCTGGTTTTGTGTTTTCCTCCAAGGGTGATAACGAGCACCCACAGAAAATAGCAGTGCTCATTATTATACACAGACATTTGCCAATGTGTTACAAATCCCGGTGTGAGCGGGACCTGACCCTTCATTCTTCTAAGAACAGGAGGGTAGGATGTAAAACATCACACATGTACCACTGTCAATGTTATCCGAATATTGTGGTCGGCTCCAAGTGCTAGAATGACTGATTTGAAGACATGCAGACATCTTCTTGCTCATCATTCTTTAGCAGATAATCTTCCAATTTATGGGCACCCAAATGGTTAACTGGATCAGTTTAAAAAATAGAGCCACAATTCCTCTTAAGACATGCTGGCAGTTCTATTTCCAGATGAGCACAAAACACAAATGGTAAGTTTCTAAAACAGGCAATTTTCCACCATTTGCAGTTCCCAGACTTCAACAGACAGGAATCATTTGCTGTAACCACTAACAAGGGTTATTTAAAGGAAAATATAAATTTAGGAAATTATGCAGCCACTGCTTCTAATTTTCCCCAAAGTATATCAAGATATTTCCATCAGTCAGTTAAGAATTATGTTTAGTTTGGTGGTATATACTGTATAACTGTCCCTTGGACTCTTGGGAACTATGATATCCACTTACTGGATGCTAATTACTCAACTTATTTACATAAAGTAAAAGTTGGATCAGAGATAGATAGATAGATAGATAGATAGATAGATAGATAGATAGATATAGTGTATGTTTCAAATAGAATACACAAATCTTCAACATAAAACAGATTTATCTTAAAGGAGAAGTATGGCCAAAGCTCTTTTGGCCATACCTCTCCTATGGGTCACAGGAGTGCACTTAGGATTTTAAATACACTGTGACAAGAGTAATACAGTGTTACCATAGTAACACGATACTACTCTGTGAAAGCTGAGAAGCTGGAATTGATGAGGATTTTTTTTAACACATTATGATTGCTTGTACCAGTGAATGTCATTGGTATAAGCAACCATTTTTACTGAATGAAGCTGATTCATTCAGTGTGTTTTGTTGTGATTAGCTGTGATTGGTCACAACTAATCACATGGTACCAACTGGCTGTGATTGGCCCTGTCTGTACCATGTGACCAATCACAGACAGCAACACAATTGTAAACAATAAATGGCATGAAAGGAAGCCATCCACCTTTTTTACAATTGTCATGTGACAGTGCGTCATATGACATCCACCCGGAAACAATGAATGTCTGCTCCAGCCATTAAATGATAATAGGCTGGGCGGGAAGTAGTTAATGATGTACAGGCTTTCGTGCCCGTGTACATGGGGCCTAAATCCAGTTTTATTTACCTTATCCCTGCTTCTTCAGGCTTCCTCCTCTCTGTGCAACCAATCCCCTGAAGCTGCTTTTCCTCAGCACTATGACCTTTAGTCGGAACAATGAAGGACCAGCAGTCCTGTATTGTAGGTGAGGACACTGAGGGCCCACCCACAACCCAAAGCATTGGAGGGAGGAGGAAAACTTTGGCTACCAGGGGAGCAAAGGATAAGATAAGTAAAACTGCATTTTAATGGTAACCTAGACAAAAGCAAACATTTAACCTTTGCAGTGCAGGAGAAGCCCCGTTGGAAAGGTAGTTCTGAATTCTCCCCAGAGTTCAGCTTTAAGGCTACTTTCACACTTAGGCGCCGGGAAAACAGAACTTTTGCACAAGTAATTTTACCAGCTCTTTAGTAGCGTTATACCACTGCTTTTCGGGCACTAGCAGGCTGGTTTTTAAAAGTCTCGTGACAACGGGACCTTTAAAAAAAAACACAAAAAAGACCCGTGTTGCGGCGCTTCCGAAACGCTTTTCAGTCTTTTGGAAGTGCTACCCATTCATTGCAATGGGCAGGGGCATTTTGGGAGCCCTCCCAACCCTCCCCAAAGATGCTGCTAGCAGGACTTTTTCCCCGTCCCGCAAGCACACCACCCGAGTGTGAAAGCACTCACTTCAATGAATGGAAGGCAGTTTTTATGCGCTTTACAGGCACTATTTCTAGTGCTAAAATGCCTGAAAACTGCCTTAGTGTGGAATGGGTCTAAGGGGTTCAGGATCAGGAGTATTATAATATTCACAAAAGATTCTAAAAATCAGGATCATTTCTTATAATAATTTTGGCCATACCTCTCCTATGGGTCACAGGAGTGCACTTAGTTCTGTGCCCCTGTGACCCATAATCAGTTGAAGTGCACAGGAGCTCTCAGGGGTCACTGGAGTGCACAGGAGCTTTGGGGTTACTAGAGACACTGAGGTGACTGGAGTGCACAGCAACACTGAGGTTTATGAATACACTGGGCTAATGCTAGCAGAGATGGAGGGCTTAGCTTAGGCATAGTGGCGCATTGCTCAAACTACAGGCATGCGTTGCTTTGCCATCAGCAACCCTGAGGTTTATAAATACACTGGGCTAATGCTAGCAGAGATGGAGGGCTTAGCTTAGGCATAGTGGCGCATTGCTCAAACTCAAAGCCATGCGTTGCTTTGCCCTTTGAACTGTCTCCTGGTTGCTGTGGAACTGGCACCTTGGAAAGAACCCAAAAGTGTCAATCAGAGAGGAGATATAAGGCTGGATCACAAGTCAAGTGAGTGTTACACCTACAGCCAGTGGTACATCCTTGCATCCAGGAATTCATGGTGCAATCTCTTGTAAGGGTTTAAGTCATATCAATGCCACCCCTATCCCTGTATGGTTGATTAGTCAGAAAAAAACATTAAAAGTTTAAAACGTTAAAAATATTAAAATCTAAATCTGTAAATAAAGTTTAAGAAAAAAATAATAATGTTAATGTGAGACTGTCCAGGCTATGAACAAGAGGGTGGGGGCTTTTTTTGCCTTCTGTATGGAAATATGTAGGCAGGTTGTAATTTGTTGGCTTTAGTGAGTTAGAGGCTGGCACAGGCCGGGGGAAGGGTTAAGTGATGTTAGTTCAGTTCCCAGCCTTTTGGGTCCCAGCCAGCCCACCTGTGCTATAAAAAGGGGGTAGGGTTATCTCCAGGGTCCTTGATTGGTTCTACTCTGTTTGTGGTGTCAAGCCTGCTGCTCCTTGAAGTCTGCTGAAGGCACCGGGATTTTCGGAGGGCATCCAAGCCATGGAGAATACCAAGATGGACTATCACCTTATGGAGGTATGCCTGGGCAGCCACACAACTGTAGTTAGTTTAATGTTAGAATTTTCACATAGCTGCATTCTCCACCTGGTCCCAGGCATTGATGAGCGAGCTCCATGCAACCCCTACGTGCTGGGCAAGTAGGCCCCGCCCACAACTAGATGAAGTGTCCAGCTGGCATACAGGTACTGGGCATTTGGTGTATGTAGGGTAATTTTTTTTCCTACCCTTCAGCAAAGACCTGACACAGAAAGGTTGTTACTGGAGATGGTGGGTTAGTGTTGGCAAGTGCTTCTTTGAGTTTTAAGGTTTCACACTAGAAAAGGATAAGCAGCTTTAGGATAGTGTGATTAATTTTTGCTACTGCCTGCCCTTTACCTCCTATGCCTGGAGAAAGACTTACAGGAGAAGGCTAGCAAGGCCTAAAGAGGGATTAAAATGAGTCTCCTCTCAAATGTGGCAGCCCCCCAAAATCCAGGCCAGGAACTAGAGAAAGGGGGCTGATTTCACCAATTCGTTACCATGTATGATTCAGGGACACTAATCTCTTTTTTACCCCAGTGTTTTATGCCATGGAAAGGACTACAGGGGACGCATGCCTCTGAAAGCTCCAGCAAACAGGACACAAGTTTAAGTTATGGGTTTAAATGCTGGGTTTGCTTGGCCTGGGCAGTGTTGCCCAGTTTTTTTTTTGTGAGCAGTCCCATTTATTAGGCCATACAGTGCGTGCTCTAGGAGGAACACAAGTGGGATTGTATCATCAATAATGCATCATCACAGCTAACCATTTTAGTGGCCTCTTTGAGGGCTCTTTCACACAGTTGTATAGAATAAAATATGACTGTAGTTGTGGTACCTGGGTACCACAGCTGCACTGTATTTTTGCTTATGTACATTAGGAGAAATGCTATACATGTGTAAATGCCGCCACTCATGTTTATACGCTCATGCATACAGATGTATTTTTTAAAATATAAAACACCTATAGATAAATTAAGAAAAGATTTTCAAGGTGAGCACTGTATATTTTATTGATGATATTAATATTGTGCTTCCAGTACTAGAGCTTGGGGCAGCACCAGAGCACAAGAAGGTAAGTCTCTGTGGCCAAGTCTGTGAAGCCATTGTGAGGTCTATAAGCCCTTTAGGGAATGAATAACTGGGTAAGTCCCCTAGCTGTGGAAAGAGAGACAGTATTGTAGAATGGTTTCCCAGTTGGTCATCACTAATATGGCCAACATCTTGTTCCCAATTAAATTTACATAGAATAGGATCAGAAAGTACTGGTGAGCAAAGCTAGATAGCATAGATATGTGATATAACTTCTCTCTCTGTTGGTAAATATGCTAGTGAGAAACTCAGCTTTTGGAAGAGTTAAGAGGATAATTTGTGTTGTACTTGGATGGCTTGCCTGAGCTGTAGATATTGATAAAAATGTGATTTAGCAATTCGAAATTCATCATGCAACTGTTGAAAAGGTTTTAAAATATTATTGGCCAAGATCTAGTAGATATACAGTATTTGACCCCCAATGCTGTGAAGAAGGACTCAAAGTGGTGTGAAACATGTTAGGTCTGCACGCTTGATACAGCCTTGGACCAGTCCCACTGCTTCTTGATTGGGGACGGCCACGGATTTTTTGCTACGTGCATGTTGAGTATAATACATGTTCTTGACCTATTAGGCCTTTGTTGTCATTTATCATGTATACTTCTCTTTATTACTTTATTGTGTCTATGTACAATTTTTTAACTTTGTAATAAAATGTTCAACTTTTTTACTAAAACCAGTTGTGTCCGCATCAATGCAAAAGGGGTTACTCAGTGTCCTTTTTAGAGTCTGTTCTTCTTTTTCTTTAGACAGCATAAATATGTGATATATCTTCTCTCTCTGTTGGTAAATATGCTAGTGAGAAACTTGGATGACTTGTCTGAGCTGTAGATATTGATAAAAATATGATTTAGCCTTTTGAAATTCTATTTGAAATTCATCCTGCAACTGTTGAAAAGGTTTTAAAATATTATTGGCAAAGAACTAGTAGATATACAGTATGTGACCCCCAATGCTGTCCAGACTGTAAGGTTCCATGCACACTAGACGCTAAAAAAATGCTGGATAAAAAATGCTAAGATTTAACGTTTTTTGCCAGCGTTTTTGCAGTGTTTATGAGCATTTTTTTTTTGCAAACATATTTGTATTAATATTTTTGAATAGTAAAAAAGACACAAAAAGAAAAGTAAATGAAACCACCCCACGCAGGAGCATTTTTTAAAGTGTTTAGAAGCAGTAGCGTTTTGTTAAGGAACGGATGGCCTTCAGCATCCTTAACAACCAACTGGTTATTAAAGAGCGGGCCAGCAAGCTGGCCACTGTGTCCTTAACAATGGATGGCTCATCAGCTGTCAGTGGGGCTCTCCACTGACAGCTCTCCACTGACAGCTGAATGTAAAATAAACAAATGCCAGCAATAAAAAGTTGAGAAAAAAACAGTGTGTGGGTCCCCCTCAATCCGTACCAGGCCCTTCAGGTCTGGTATATATTTTAAGGGGAACCCCACGCCTATTTTTTTTTTTTAAATGATGTGGGGTTCCCCCCCAAAATCCATACCAGACCCTTATCCGAGCATGCAGCCTGGCAAGCCAGGAAATGGGGGGACAAGCGAACACCCCCACCTCCTGAACTTTACCAGGCCACATGTCCTTAACACGGGGGGGTGCTTTGGGGCAGGAGGGGCTCTGCCAAGTTGGCATGCTGGGTCAATGATGTCACAAAGGGACGGGGTCAGCCAGTGACATTACCAGGTGGCCCCATCCCTTTATTTACCAACGAGAGCCTCCTTTGGGTGCGGACTGGTTTTTTTTTTGTTTCAGGTCGGCGGCCTGTGTTTATCGTGATGGGAGGACTCTGATCTGAGGGCCCCTTGTTAAAGGGGGTTTCCAGAATTCGATATGTCATATCCAAACCACACCCCGAAAACCACCGGGCCAGGGTTGTGGGGAACAGGTCCTTGTCCTCATCAACATGGGGACAAGGTGCTTTGGGGTGGCAGAGCCCCCCTGCCAGAAAGCACCCTTTCATGTTGAGGGCATGTGGCCTCGCTCATCCCCCCTTTCCTGGCCTGCCAGATTGCATGCCCCAATAAGAGTGCAGGGGTTAGAAGTAAGTAACAAAGGGAGCAGGGGTCAGCAGTGCGTGAGACACAGAGAGTAGGGGTCAGGAGTGTATAAGACAAAGAGAGGTGTGTAATCTACAAAGTATGACAAAAAATGACTTCCTTCTGCAAGCCAACCCCCCCCCCCCCCAGTACAGTCCCCCTCTCTGAATACAGATTCCCTCCCATAGCACAGCTCCCCCAGTACAGCTCTCCCCACTCAACTAGCCCCCAAGTACAGCTCTGCCCCCTCAGTACAGCTGTCCCCCATTAGTATAGCTCTCCCCTCCCCTACTGCCCAGTACAACTCCGGCCCTCAGTACAGCTTTACCCCTGGCTTTCTTTCAGTACAGCTCTGCCCCCTCAGTACAGCTCTGTCCCTTCAGTACAGCTGCCCCCTCCAAAAAACAAATGCAAGTTCTGTCTTGGCTGGGTCATGTGACTGGAGCCAGGGAGGGGCAGCATCCCTCGCTCTGAACTGACAGACTGCAGGATAAGTTCCTGCTTTGTACTATGCAGCAGATGCTCTGGGGGGTTTAGACCTCTTATCTACACCCCTGGGTGTCAGTACTGTCAGTTAAATGCTGTACTTGAACAACTATGTAGTACAGTCATGTATTCAGAAAATACTAACTCGTCCTCGTCGTTAAAAAATCTCTAGCCTAATCCAAGCCTGGCCTCTCTTCCATACCAGTTCACAAAATAATGTGTCTATGCTTTTAAAGTGGTTCTAAGGGCAAAAGGTTTTTTACCATGATGAATTTTCTGCAATTTGGTAAAAAAAAACTTCCAATATCAGCTCCCCTCAGCCGCCCCCCTTAAACACTTACCCGGCTCCTTTTTTGCTCTAACAGGGTATCTAGCATTTTCCTGTTTGCGCAATGTAAGTTGCCGAATGGGACAGGATCTAGAAATGCTAACAGATCACAGTGGTCATAATGGAGTTAATTTACTAAAACTGTAGAGTGCAAAATCTGGGGCAGCTGTGCGTTTTAGCAAATCAGCTTCTAACTTCAGCTTGTTCAATTAAACTTTGGCAAAATACCTGGACCAGATTTTGCACTCTCCAGTTTTAGTAAATCAATCCCAATGTGTCTTTGAGGCATAACGCTGGTGATAGAAGGAATGAAATTTGGTCAAAATATCAGTAGTATGCAGAGGCTGTCCTGAGGCTGAATAGCTATGGCCTATGAAAGTGGACACCCTTTACAATTTTGTACCATGAGCTAACAAGTGACAAGTTTGTTAAGCTTCTAGAATAGAATGGAAAAACCCAACTGCTCAGTTTTTATCAAGACAGTGGTTTTGAGCAAATTCTAGTGTAGCCAATGGCCCCCTTAGTGGTGGCTGAGTGTTGTGGTCCATCTACTCACACTGACCTCAATCACATCCATACCGCAACAGGAGTCACAGAACAGGTTGGTACTTTGTTTTGTTTTATTAGGGGATTGAATGGGGATTAGTGGTGTTATGGGATTCCCGAAGAATTAGTTGCAAACCGGCTAGCACATGGTGAGGCCGCAGGGCCTCAGAACCACCCTATACAGGTAGGGATAGTTGATCCCCTAATGTGTAGGTACACTAATGTGCTAACCGGCCTGATGGACTACTACTCCCAGCCCAGACTCTTACTCAAGGCCCTATCAGCCGCTCAAGCTGCGTTGGCCTTCTCCTGCCACCATGACACCACAGTCCCTTACTGACTTCTGCTTCTTTTCCAGATTGTCTCTCACCCCAATCCACTCTGGCATGCCTCTACAACTTCCCAGGGTGTGTGCCACTCACCGACCAACCGGTGGTCACCTGACTGAGCCTCTCCAGTAGCGCTGTCTGTTGCTCTCCTACTCTCTTGTGCTGCTCCAGGATCTCTCCCCTCTTTTCCTGGCTGCACCCGAGCCCAGGCCTCAAGGTCATCCCCCCAGACTGGGGGCTCCCTCCCGGGTGAGGCCTCAGCAACCTCAGCTACATCTCAGCTCCAGCTCTTCCACCCGAACTCCTTCCAGATTGGGCTGACCCTGAGTATTTTAAGGAGGCCTGCCCCCTGCCAATCCAGATTGGGGATTGGTCAGTGCTCCTTAGACCACTCCAGATGGCTACACCTCCCTCCCAGCTCTCTGTCCAGAAACCTTCCACCAGTTTCTAGAAAGAAGTGGAAAGCCCTGGAGACCCCATCTGTGAATCACTCAATCCTCCCTGAGCCACTTCCAGCACAGAAACAAAAACAATCAGGCCTGCACATCAGTCAGGCCTGACTAAATTTTCCTCACCTACCAAAAATCTAATCACACTAGCTCCCACTTACCAGGGGATGCTACACTAGCTATCTATCCACCTAGTCTGGATGGCTCAGTTAAGGTCTGAGGTATATTGATTTTCAGCTTCAGAGAAGAAGTGCAAAAGCTCAGTCTTCAAGTTCCTGGAGGCTGTTTTAATGCAAGAAATGTCTTTAATCAGCAAGCCCTGTAGATACGCCTTGCAGGTGTTTCTGACTACACCCAAAGGAGTAGACTCTCCATAAAGGAAGAGTAAAGAGAAAGGCTAGAAGCATTTTGGCAGTAAAAGTAGGACAAGCCACATAGATTAGATATTGCCAATAGGGTTGAATAGTTAGAGAGGTTCCTTGGCGCCATAGTGTAAGCTTGTACAGTCATAACAAATTTGTAATTCCCAAGAGCTAGATCAGTTCTGGATCAGGACTTATGCATTTCAGAGACATGAGTATTAAGGCTCTATGTTGTATTGTGATCTTCACCTGTCAATTAATCCCAATTCAAGTTTCGGAAATTATAAACAGGATTTGATGAACCCCAGCAAATCCAACTCAGGCACAATCGCCCATCCCTAGACAGAAGACTACATTCAGCATTGCAACACACAGTATAATAAAATTACCAACTGTGTAATAATCTTTTACTGGTCCAGATTAACTCAACTATATGCTGCAGAGGAGAAGTGACCACCACCATCCAAATGTAAATGTCTTTATTTTTCCAAATGGTTCTGTCCATCTGAGGAATAGGAACACAATGAATAATGCATTTTTTAAAAACAGAAATGTACTTCACAAACATTTAGAAAAGGAGATAGTCCTTTAAAGGGAAAGTGTTCTCTTTTCATTTGTTTGATTTTAGATATATACATGCATCAGGTGCCACTCAGCCCGTCCGCAGCCCCGCACTTACCGCCGGCCGCGCCGATACCAACGCTGACAGGCTCACAGGGACACAGGGGCCTGTCAGCAGCTGGGGGGAATTCCCCCCTCCCTCTCCTTGCACTGTACAGCTCGCCGAGCTGTACAGTGCAAGGAGACCCAGCTGCCCCCTCTGCTCCCTCCCCTGTTTCCTCATTAACATGGGGGGAGCAGACCAATGGAGGGACAGGACGGCAGGAGCAAAGAATTGTGGGACATGTAGGCCCCAGCACAAGCGGCTCCACTGTAATCCTATGGGGGCAAAACTAAACAGTGCAGCCTGCAGTCAGGAGAGGGAGCGAAAGACACCAAGAGGCTGCCTTGGAGCTTGGCAGAGACCACGAGGCGAGGGAGAAGACCGGACCCAATGGAGAGGTGCTGCGTTCCCAGGTTGGTGTGCCATTTCCTCCCACAGGTCCACGGCCGGTCGGGGACATACTGCCTGAGGGGGGATCCCAGGTGCATCTCCAGCTACACCTGTACATTCGGCGTGAAGTGTTCCAGTTGTGAGGTAGTCATTGGGCTACCTGAAGGGCCTGTCTGCCAGGGCATCTCCTTTGGGCCTTGGTCGCAGGGTTGGTGAGCGGGCACTTGCCGATCTTACAAAGAACCAGAGACACTGCATGCAAACAATGTTGCCTATTTTTTCCTACACCAGTAGAACACTGTGCTGCACTCATCCTCTGCCAGAGAGTGAAAGTGTTATTTCTGCTTCAGGAGTTCAACAGTATACTTTGCATCCCCCCATGCCAAACAGGACACCTAAGTGCACCAACTAAAGTAGCTAGCTGAAGATTCAAGGCCTTCTTCTTCCAAGGGACTACAACCCATTTCCCCTCAAGGGATTGAAGTTACTGGTGCCATACGGACACACACATACATCCAGGCCTCAGGATATGTAGTTAATTAGCAAGGTAATCTGACTTGGAAGTTACATAATTGAACTGAACTAGGTACAGTGTTTGCCGTTTTTTGGGCTTGTGGTGTCAGGGCAGGGGTCTGACATAAGAAAGGGTAATTCCTCTGCCCTCTTCCTGCCTGGACTCATAGAGCTCAATTTAGGTGGAGTTGGTGGTCAGTCTGTTAAAGTGTTTGCCATTTTGTGATCTGTCATTGTTAGAGTGGTTGCCTCTTCTTTCTGGGTTATTCGCCTTGAGGAGTCCCCTAAAAGCAGCCATGTAACATTGTTCTATCACTCTTAACCTTCAGTCACTATCACACAGCTGATTTACTTGAGATATATTTGTCTATTATTCAGTTATACTGCAACTGTTTGTTCTATTCCTAAGCAATTTCACAGTAAACACAATTTCTGTGTTTACTACAATTTGTGTCCTTTTACTGTGGTATTTGCACTAACATTAATGCCAGGTGTGCCAGAGGGGCTGAGACTGTTCTTGGGATTGAGAGTACAGAACCAAATATACTCAAGCGGCTCCTTCAGGGGTAGCGCTACAGACATGTACAAAATTTTACAAAATATTATATAATCTTTGCAGTGTGGATTAATATTTTTAAAACCTTGTTTACAATTTGTATCTCTCCATTTCACAATCGCAGCCTATTGCCGGCAAAGGCACTGTCCCAATCGGTGCAACGCCGACTTTGCGGCAACACACTGATTTCCAAAAGTATTTCCTGTACTACTTTTGGTGACTTTGGGGGCAACTTTAATAGACATCTGTGTGTGAACCTGCACAGATGTCTTTCAAGTCGCCCCTGAAGTGGGACTGAAATGCAGCTTTGAATTTGTGCAAGTTCAGAAAAAGTTGCACAATTTCAAAGCCGTGTTCAGTGTGAACGAAAGCTAAGAATCAGACGACCTATTGTATCAATCTTATCTTAACTGTTTTTAACTGCTTCCCGACCGCGCGCCGTCTTTTCACGGCGGCAGTCGGGGAGCCCTGCGCGAATCGCCGTAAATAAGCGGCAATTCGCATTTGGCCACCAGGGGGCGTGCGCGCGCGCCCCCGCCGCACTCCTGGGGAGTGTGCCCGCGGCTCGGGCGGACCCGATGTCCGCCGGCGAGCCGCGATGAGCAGCTACAGGGAAAAGAACGGGGAACCGCCGATGTAAACACGGCGGTTCCCCGCCCTGTCAGTGGGGCATGAGAGATCTACTGATCCCTGTCACTGGGATCAGTTAGATCTCTCATGCCCATGTTAGCCCAACTACCCCACAGTAAGAACACACCCAGGGAATACTATTAACCCCTAGATCGCCCCCTGCAGGTTAACCCCTTCACTGCCAATGACATTTATACAGTAATCAGTGGACATTTAAATTTCTGATCGCTGAATAAATGTCATTGGTCCCAAAAAAGTGTCAAAATCGTTCGGCATGTCCCCCCCAATATCGCATTACCGCTAAAAATCGCAGATCGCCGCCATTACTAGTAAAAAATAAAAAATAAATAAAAACCCCAGAAATGAATTCTCACCATCCGTAAATGCGGCCACTTTTGCGCAAACCAATCAATAAATGCCGATTGCAATTTTTTTTATCGCAAATATGAGGAATTATATAATTCGGCCAAAAACGGTGAAAAAAATGTTTTTTTATATTTTTTTTTTGGATTTGAATTTTAGCAAAAAGTAAGAAATTTGGGTTTTTTTGCAAAATGGTCGCTCTTCTTTTGTTTATAGCGGCGATAAGAAATGACGCAGAGGCGATCAAATACCACCAAAAGAAAGCTCTATTTGTGGGGAAAAAAGGACGCAAATTTTGTTTGGGTACAACATCGCACGACCGCGCAATTGTCAGTCAAAGCGACGCAGCGCCGAATCGCAAAAAGTGCTCTGGTCCTAAAGCTGCAAAACCTTCCGGTTGGTAAGTGGTTAAGAGGACAACACAGTGACTGCAAAGTATGTGCTTGCTCCCTCTGGTGGATAGTCTAATAATATCTATATTTAATAGGGTAGCAAAAATATGGAACGGCCAGTATGTAAATATCAGGAAGTCACATTAACATTACTTTAAAAAGAACTTATGATTTGCTCATGCAGTGCAATAAATCAGGTTCACCAATTTCTGTCTTAGTTAAGGGATATAATGGAGTCTTCTCCCCACCCTTAGAATGCAGACTGAAAAGTAAAGTACCAGCAACACACTGATGAGTTGATCTTTTGGCTCACGCTGCTCTCTCTTCCTATCAGCATGTTCATTTTCAGCACATGTGCATACAACACACCCCAGCGTTGTCTCTCACTCTCCCAGTCTAAAGCCTCGTACACACGGGACGATCATATACAACAGGTCGTACTGACAACCGTTGTATGCGATATCGATCATTCGTATGCGCGATTAGAACTGCCGAACATACGACGGTCGTACAAGGGAGTTGTATGAGCAGACTAGAAAACTTGGTCGTACCAACAAGCGCTCATACGACCGTAGTATCGTGTGTACAGAGCAGTTGGTACAACAAGTTGTATTGTGCAAAACACGAATGCTCCGAAGCCAGGAACGGCGGATGCTAATTACATGCACCTGAACGGCATTTCTGTGCTCGTACGATTGTGTAGTGCAGTCAGTATGCAAGTTACATTATCCAACATACGATTTGAGACGATTGTACGTACGATCGTCATCCCGTGTATACGAGGCATAAGTGTTTCTGTACAGGCATCAAAATAAAATCAAGTTAAATCCACATGCTTATACTAGCTAAATAAAAAAAAATGAAGGTGTTTATTTATGAATACAGAGCTGCATAATTTCTATCATTTATGGCTCTCTGATTCGGCTTTAAAAGAATTGTTCTTGTGAATCCACCATGAACTACAGTGTAGGGCAGACATGTTCACATTAGCTCACTCATAAACTGTACTACTGAGATACCCAGTTAAGTCCAAACATATCAGCCTCAGCTAGAGTTGTACAGTGTAAATAAAGGGTATAACTTGGTTTTCAACAAAACTTGAAGTTCAACGTTACTAAAAATGATTTTCTGTGGCTCGAAACACTAAAAGCAACTTGCTGTGACTGACAGTAATTTTTACTAAGGAATAAGAAATGACCCCAGTAAAACACAGGTGCTCCTAGACCTTGTAACCAGACATGGCATAAATTGCTCTTATACTGTTGTTAGTAAATTGAATTCTCTATGACACGCTGCAATGAAAAGAAAACACATTTAACAAGTAAGCTTTGTGACATTTTTCACACATGGTGCAATCACAAGACAAATCATACATTTGTCCTCAGGCTTATGTTAAAGAAATCATATTTAGCTACAGTTATAGGACATTCTGTCGCTGTATCAGCTCACTTGGACAAACAAATAACGTCTCCCCAGGGCACATTATACGGTCTCTGCTCAGTGGGGCTATACAGACATACCGTTATAACACTGCTTTTTACTGTAATAGTTTTTATTTATATATACAGTATATAATATATATATATATATATATATATACAGTACATATACTATATATATATATTTTTTTCTTAACATGTGTTTCAAAGAGAGAGCATAGCACGAGTTGTTTCCTTTTAGTGTCCCTGTCCCTGATTTAAAGCGGTAGTAAACTGCAGCCTTTAAAAAGAAATAAAATCCCCTGCAAGGCTATGCTTTGCATACTAGCACAGTATGAAATACTTAGCTTAAAATGAAGCCCTCCAGTGGTGCACTTCCACCGCTAACAGGGCTTCCAGCTTCCCCAGGTCTTCCTTCTGGTGCTGTGAATGGGTGAGCCGTGATGACGTCACTGTTTACGGCTCAAAGCTCTGAAAGGATGGCACAGATATGCCATCCCTTTAGAGAGCATGTGCCGGTGATGTCACCATCTGTATGCAATGTGAATATCTCTTAAACACTGCAAGTTTAGGAGATATTCGCTGTACCTACAGTTAAGCCTTATTATAGGCTTACCTGTAGGTACAAGTTCAAAGGCAGGGTTTACTATGGTAAACTGTATACAGTATTGTATGAACAGAAGAAAAGTTGGGGGAGGAGTCATTGATTTATTCACTTGTGTGTAAATTTTAACCCTAGCTATTGAACTCTTTAAACAATAGGAATTTTCAACAGAGGAGCTAAGGAGACCCTGGCAAATGTAAAAAAAAAGAGCAGAGAGCTTCACCTTTGTACTGCATATGAAACTACAAAGTATCCAAATATTCAATATACTTTATACTGACCTGTTTAATAAACTGCCCTGACCATAATAAATAACTAAAGAAAATATATAAAAGCAGCTGTTATCATGAAATAAAAATTAGGGTTTATTATATCAGACAAACAGCAAGAAATATTGTACAGATTCGCTGCACATTATGAAAGCAGTTTTACTAGGGAGAGGGAGACGAGGTAGGTTTTACAGTGAAATACAATTGAGACTGTATTATTTTTGAGACAAAAGCAAAAAATATTCTCCATGTACACTATGACAGCCACAATTTTAGAGACAGCGATCAGTCAGGTTTTAACATGAAATCAAAAATAAACAACCAGGAATGTTGCACAGACTTCATACACAGTGTTTAAGCACATTTAGTAGTCCACATTTTGAAAAGGACACACAGCATGTAGCTTTTCATCCAAAAAAAAATCCACATTAAAGTGTATATATTTCACAGAAAAAGACAGAAATATACACAGTCAGTATTTAAGCCCCTGGAGCAGGTCAGATTTTGAAAAGTAAAACATTTTGAAAAACATTGTACCAACCCCATAGACAGTATTTAGGCATTTGGAGTAGGCAAAATTTTGAAAAGGAAACGCAGCATTTCATGTAAAAACAAACCTTAGAATGTATACATTTTACAGAAAAAAGCCAGAAAAATATTGTGCTGACTCCACGCACAGTGTGTAATCACTTTTATTGGGAGAGACCAGGCAGATCAAGATTAATAAAAAGGTTGATTAAAGGGAAGTATTTCAGAGATATTATATCCTCAAATATTTTTGATTGCAGGAGAAGTGGAATTGGCTGCTAACTAGATGACAAAGAGAATGAGTTACCCTGCAGCAAACAATTCAAATGTTGAACCCTTGTAGAGCAGTAGAAGCAGAACAAGCTGGTAAGCTGGCAGGTCAGCAGAGGTGATGGCTACGACAGCAAGCCAGCCACAGTGAAAGGACCTTGTAATGGTGACAGGCTAGTAAAAGGAGCTGGTAATAATGACAGGGCAGTAACAGTGGAAAGGGCTAGTAATGGTTGCAGGCCAGATGTGACTGAAGGAGCTGGTAATGATGGCAGACCAGCAGCACTGGATAGAGCTTGTAATGGTGGCATGTCTAGCCTGTATGTTCTGAAAACAGCTTTAAAGCATTGTTGAGGATGTTGTAACCACTGCTGCTCCTCCTTCCAGTAAATTGAGGATCTGAGGCATGTTGGCTATGAAGGGGGATCCCTGTCTGCAAAGGAGGCCAAGAGGTTGTTCCACAGCTCCTCTTCAATATTTTTTTGCTCCCTTTGGATTGGTAGCATAAGATCTGCCATTTTCCCCTTGTATCAAGGATCCAATAGGCCAACCGGTAATGGTCTCTCTCTTTCATGGCCAAAATCAGGGTTTCCAAATTGCCTGCAACAGAGGAAAGAAAGTCTTTGGTGTGGCTGAGGACAACAGTGTCCCCATTGGTCTTACCCAACTCACCTACAAGTCCCGGGGTTTGCCTCATGCAGCTTCTGCCCCACAGGGATGCAGTCAGTTGTAAACAAATTCTGCTGGCCCCGAGACAGCAGTAAGTCCTATCTTCCTCCTGCTGCTTCAATGCCCAGTCTATAACTCCACACAGTATAGGCTCCACCTCAACAACTTCAGGGAAAACTTCCTATATTCATCTATATACAGTCTCTTCTCCTCTCTCCTCCTGCACAAACAATTTCTGGCTCCAGCTGAATCACTCTTGAGATGATCTGACAGGCTCCCAGTCAGATTTAACAACAGCCCATTACAGGCAGGAACTCACAGCCCCTTTAAGTGTAGCTCAGATAGTTAAAGAGCATGTAACTTCTTCTCTGTGGCTACTGATCCCAGCACCACCTCTTCAGGCACTGCCAATCCAATGGCTGCAGCTCCCCCTTTCACAAGCCTCCCTGGCTGTCTCTACACCAGTCCAACCGACTGACTCTTCACCCCCCCCCCCCCCCCCCCCGGCTAACTCTTCACCAGCCCACCCGGCTGACTCTCAGGAGATATCTCAGAGAAAGGCCTGAAGATGAAAACATACCACTGTCTTCAAGGGAGACTGACTACATGTAGCAGTCTTCCCCCTTTGTTAGTCCCACAATGTTGCACTACTTGCTCTGTCCTCTCTTGCTCCTATGCCTCCAGGAAGGTTTCCTCCTCCTTGTTATAGCAGGATCCTTTCAGCACCTGAGCCCCAGCCCAAGACAGGACACCCCTCTCTAGACTAGGGGGCACCCTTTAGGGCCACAGACAACCTCCTTAACACTCTCCATCTTCCACCCGACTGCCCCTGCTGGCATGGCCTATGTCTATTTACAAGGTGAACTCAGTCCCGTGCCAGCCCACTACTGGGGATTGGCTGAGGCCTCATAAATATTCAAGACAGCTACTTCTAACCCCCACCCTCTAGTTCTAGAAGATTCTCCAACCTTCTAGACCAGGGGGAGGCACCAGAGAGTTGCCAGGATGAGTCACCCAGCCCTGACCTCCAATAAACCCTTACCCCATTAAAGGACTCACCAGCTTAAATGTGAGTCAGAGTATGGTTTGCATACACTCACTTCTAGCACACACTAGAGGGTGCTACACAAGATAAGCATGCTGCCAGCTCAGACACTTGCCTCGCAGAGGTGGTTGCTTCAAGGAATTTCACCTTGTAAATGAGAGTAGAGATAGAAATATATAATCTAATCTAATGTTAAAAAATGAATGTTTCCAAAGCACTGGCAGAACCAGATTATGGCTTCTTATTCAAGGATAGAAAGGGCAAGAGCATGACCTTTGATGTTGTTAAGAAGAGCCTGGTAGGCTTAACGGGGGTCTACAATGAGATCGAGTCCTAGGGGGACCTGGATCCAAAGGAAGGATATCGGGACAAGGAGGCATCCTACCTGTATCCGACAAGGGAAGTAGATGATCCCGATGCCACATCTTAAGAGGCCCTGTCTTTCCTTCTGGCTTGATTTGGTAGACTGGCCACCCTGGAAGCTGTTTACAAATGACATAAGGTTGAGGCCTTTAACGGTCAGTCAATTTGTGCTTGCCTGGTACACCTAAGTTCTTCAGCAACACCCTGTCCCCAAGTTGGAGATCTTGCACTTTACTTTGAGATCAAATTTCTTTTTGTTTCTCAACTCTTGGGTAGTAGCATGCTGCATGGCCTTATCATAGGCTTCTTCAAGTTCTTCCGCAACCGATCCACATAACCTTTGTGAGAAGTCAAAGAGGTATCATCTGCAGATGTTCCAAAAACCAGATCAATTGGTAATCTAGCCTCTCTTCCGAACATGAGGCGATAGGGTGAGTATACAGTTGCATCGCTCACAGTGCTGTTATAGGCATGTACCATGGTAGCAATATGATTTCCCCAGTGTTGCTTCTTCTCCATAAGCAAAGTCCCCAACATATTCAACAGAGTCATATTGTACCTCTCAGGCTGAGGATCCCCTTGTGAGTGATCAGGTGTGGTCCGAGACTTTTTGATGCCCAACAACTTGCACAACTGATGTATGAGCCAGCTTTCAAAATCTTTTCCCTGATCAGAATGGATTCAGACAGGCAATCCATAATGAATAAAGAATTTCTCCACCAGTACTTTTGCTACCGTGGTTGCTTGAAGATCTTTCGTCAGATTGGCCTGAGCATATCGGGTAAAATAATAAGTCACCACTAAGATATTGCTTCTTCCACCTATATTTGATTCCAGGCACAGGAAGTCACTGCATATCAACTCCATGGGGCCCTGACTCTGTAAATTCTCCATAGGGGCAGCTCGAACTGGAAGGGTTTTCCTCTGAATACAAGGTAAGCAAAAACGACAGTAGTTCTCTATCTCTCTCCTCATATCTGGCCAATAAAACCAATCCCTGACTAGGCGGAAGGTTCTCTCTATGCCTAAATGCCCGTGTTCATCATGTAAAGACACCAGGACTGAGGCATGATGCTTCTCTGGGGGTATAATTGCCATGTCTCCTCAAACTCATCATTAGGGCCTCTTCTGTATAGCAGACCATCCCTCAATAGTAACCGACTCCATTCTCAATGTAATATTTTAGCATGTACTATTGAGCTTTTCAACAACAACATAGGGTCTTGTGCCAAGGCTTGAAGGGCTACATGACATAGAGGATCCTGCTCTGGGTCAATCTTCATCTCATTCTTTGTGGAGGAAGCTCCTAACTTCTTACTTGGGTTAGTCCACAATAGGACCAAGGTACTCCAGCTGGTGAAACTACTATGGACTCTGGTTCTACAGCCCCTCTCAGGCGGTGAACTAGGCCTCTACATAGGGCTTGTATGCCTTCAGTAGGCACAAATGTCCATTCTCTAAACTTCTCTTCAGGGCGATGTGGCCTATGGGACAACACATCAGCATCTCTGTTCCCAATTCCAGGTCAGTATTTTAAACTGAACTGAAATCCAGCTAACGCAGCTAACCACCGGTACCCAGTTGCATCCAGCTTTGCAGAAGTCAGCAGGTAGGTCAATGGGTTGTTATCAGTCTTCACAACGAATTGAGCCTCATACAAATAATCTTTCAATTTGTCGATAACTGCCCACTTTAGAGCTAGGAACTCAAATTTGTGTGCTGAGTAACTTCTTTCAGAAGGAATAAGACTTTAGCTCACATAAGTCACTGGTCTAAGCTGACCATCTTGCTCTTGGTAAAGGACTCCTCCTAGCCCATCTCTGCTAGCATACACATGAAGCTCATATGGTTTGGATGGATCATCATAGGGGCTTCAGTGAGACTTATCTTTAATCGCCTGTAAGCTTCTTCACATGAATGGGTCCACTGCTCTAATGGACTCTTTCATTCCTCTCCGGCCCAACTTCTACTCTTTTATCTTTCCTTCTTCCTCTCCCGAGGCTACCTGCAGCAATTCCTTGAGGGGCTTGGCAATCTTGGCAAAGTTAGCCACAAATCTTCAGTAGTATGAGCAAAACCCTAAAAAGGATCTCAGTTCTGTCAGTCTCAGGCCTAGGCCATGCAGTAACCGCCTCCAACTTCTTCGAGTCAGTAGCCACACCATTGGCCTGAGACCACATGCTACAAATAAGTGACCGAAGTACAATAGAACTGACACTTCTCCAGGGATAATTTAAGCCCTTCTTCATGGAGCCTTTCGAATACCTTCTCCCACCATTCCTCATATTCTTCTAGTGTTCATCCAAACACTATAATATCATCCAGATACACCTGAACTTCGACCAAGTTCATATCCCCCAATGTTCTTTCCGTCAGTCATTGAAAGGTGGCTGGCGCCCCAGACAGTCCTTGTGGCATCAGGTTGAATTCAAAGAACCTAAGGGGGCAAATAAAGGCAGTCTTCTTGTCTTCAGAATGCATTGGTATCCACTGTTCAGATCCAGCACACTAAACCAATTGGCTCCAGCAAGACACTGAACAGCATCCTCAATCCGTGGGGTGGTGCATTGATCTGGAATAGTTTGTCGATTAAGGGTTTGATAGTCTATGCACATACATAGTGTTCCATTCTTCTTCCAAACCACTACAATGGGTGAGGCATACAGGCTTCGGGACTCTTGAATCACTCCAGATTTTTTTAGCTCCGTCTGCTGCTCTCTCAAGTCTTCCAAGTCACTGAGCGGAATCCACTGAGCTCTCTCAGGGTTTATCTTCCTGCAGGCGTATTCGATGTTGGGCACTCTTAGCACACCCCACATCAAAATCATTGCTAGAGAAGATCTTCTCCCACTGATCTAACTGTGACTTCATCCTTCCTCTCCAAGAAGGGGTAGTACAGCAGTACACTCATCCAATTCCTTCCATAATCCTTGTCGCTTCTCATTCTTCTCAACCTCCTTTGGAGACACTGGAGTAGCTGCACTCACTTGACCTACCGACATTCCGGCTTTCAATATCACTGAGTGATCTGAGACATTCTGAAGACTAATAGGCACCCTCTCCTTACTTCGCAACAGAGCTTTGGTAAAAACCAACTCAGGAACCATTGCTATGCCAGCTGCTTCAGTTTGTGCATTTGTCTCCAGCAAGGCCCTGGGTGATCCCAAGTAAGTGTAGCCATGTGCTCCCTTGAGAGTGGCTGGTAGTAGTGGTTCACCTGATAGCTGACCTCAGTTGTACCATAAATCAAACTTCCGGAGACACTGACCAGGTCGGTTCTTGTTTTTGTTGTTTTATTTGGGGAAATAACTTAGATGGGGATACCCAAGGAATTATGGTTCAAAGAACCCATATAAAATGCTCGCTTCACTGCAGACTCTCCCTCTGCAGACTATTGCTCCTCTCAACTCTACAGCACTTCACTTGCTGACTGTTTCTCTTACAGTTCTCTCATTACACAGAACTCTCCATTTTACACTCCTTTGCTTTCCTCCAGCTCAGAACTTAGTTTCCAACCTGAAGGGAAATTTATCAGGCTCCTCTATACCTTTCTCTTAACTGCGGTTAGCACGTGGTGAGGCCTACCCTGTTTAAGCAGGACCTCGGGAACACCCATTATAGGCCAGAGATCACGGTCCCCTGAATGTGCAGCAAAGTACTTTAGTGCTAACCGGGCCTTTGATGAACTACAACTCTCAGCCCATCTTCTCCAGGTCCCATCGACCTGCTCTCTGGTAGTGACTCTCCTTTCCCTTGACCGACTCCCAAGGTTCCCACAGACTGCCCACCATTTCTCTCCCAGCCTGCTCCAGCACTTCTCCTTTAGTCCCAGGGACCGTCACTCACTGCATACTTTAGATACTTTAAAGTCTCTTAGTCCTCCTGTAGCACCTCCGCTGTTCTCCTGTTCCTCCTGTGCGGCTCCAGGAATCACTCTCTTTCCTGGCTGCACCCAAACACCCAGGCCCCAAGGTCACCCTCCCCAGACTGGGGGCGGCCTTCCAGGTAGGGGCCTGCACCCCAGCGCCTCTGCTACTTCTCTGGACTTCCACCCGACACTACTCCTCCCAGATTGGGCTGACTCAGAGTATTTAAGGAGGCCTGTCCCCTGCCAATCCTGCTTAGGATTGGTCAGGGCTCCCTAGAACACTCCAGGAGGTTCCACCCAGCTCCCAGCTCTCTGACCAGAAATCCTTTTCCAGGTTTCTAGAAAGAAGTGGGAGGTTCTGGTGACCTCATCTGTTAAGTCCACCCAATCCTCCCTGAGCTTCTCCTCCCAGCTCAGATCACAACAATCAGGCAGACACATCACAGTCAGGCCTGACTAAATTTACCTATCCTAGCCAAAAACCCTGCTAGAAAACGCATCTATACTATAGGGGCGCTACATGAGTTTCAAAGTGGCCATCAGGCAAGCAACTTCACTCGGTTGGAGCACTTTCTCTTTCATATCTAGCTTCCATATCCACCCCTCTCCATGGGCAGGAGCCTTCTTCTCTTTAATCACCTGCTGGCAAGCCTGATATAATTTTGTGTGAATCTCCATTGGCACCGACCCATCTTTTCCTATTACCTTCTCCAGCAATCTTCTCACCAAGTCTGTATTTGTCCCAATCAGCATGGAATTTTGTTTGGCACCTGGAGGCCTGGGACACACCACGGCTAAGGTGTCAAACGTCTCAACCTTCCCTGTTGCTGCTGGTCCAAGGGAAATTCTTATGGGGATGTATACATTATATGGAAACTTGTCAGTTCCAATTCCCCAAATCTCTAACTCTTCAAGCTTGTTCAGAGGAATATGATTTAGATACTGATTGTAGAAATCTCGGTAGAGTAAAGTGACTTGGGCTCCTGTTTCCAAAAGAGCTCTTGTATAGACACCCTGCACCTGTACTGATATAATAGGGGACGGCTCAACTAATTCCTCAGGTAACCTATCCATTCCTGTGTTGTTAGTGTCTCTTTTTGGCCCACTTTGAGAGGATATAACTCTAGCCCTGGGTGGTGAATGAGCATTGACTCCCTGCACCTGACCCTCAGACCCCGGTGAAGGGCTAGTTGCTTTAGGAGATATCTCTCCCTTCTTATTCCCTTTCCTCAGACTCTGTTTGCCTTTATCTTGTTTCTTGGCGCTCCGCTCCTTCTTCGGGTTCTCAGTTGGCTCCTTCACTGAGACCCTCTGAAGTTTCCTGCCTTGGATAGCAGCTGCTGTAATGCTTTAAGTAACTCAGCCAAGAAATTTAATTCTTCATCCTATTGGGCATTGTCTTCTGAAATTTCCAGACTCCCCACACTTGAAGCACTTTTGAGGGTCAGCTTTATGCAACTGGGTGGTGACTTGAGCTTCCATCACCAGCAACAACGTCTGTTGTAGTTGATCTTTGCCTGAGCTACTTGAGTGAGCAGCTTGACTGGAGATTCTTCAAGAGCAGACGAAGACACAGGGGTTTTAATGCTCTCCCCCCACTCTTACTCTTCTTCACTGTCCACTTCAAAGACCCCCGGCTTTATTTGCACTGGTTGAGCAGACACCCTCCCAGCCTTTGGGGTAGTATTGATCCCTTCTTGTGATCCCTAATTCTTCTCATCCAACAGGGCTTCTTCCTCCCTAACAATTTTCATCAGTTCATGGTAAGTTGGTGATGTCTGTATCCCTTTTAACAGCAATCAGAGCATGATAGGGTGATTGGGTCTTGCTCCCTGTAAAATTTGTTTTCATCTGACTTTGTCAGCCTCTTTCGGATCGATTCTCTTTTTTAAGATAATTTAATGTAAGACACGATCCATCCTAACAACATAGGCAGACAACTTCTCTCCTCTGGACTGGTGTGTGTGCTCAAATTTGTACATCAAATCAGGAATCTTCTCCACCCTACCATACACTGCACACAATGCTTCAATGTAATCCATGGCCACACACTCAGGCTTTCCTCTCTTCAAACTTCGGATAACATCTACAGCGGGACTTCTCAAGCTCTCACTTATCCTCTGTCTCTTCATCCATCCAATTCTCAAACTCTATCTCACCTTCAGGTGTGGGAGTGCGACCTGAGAAGAACTGCAGCTTCCTGTAGCCCTGATTGGCTGTAATATTGTTGCTCTTGATCAAACTCTCCACCAGATGACTCATATCCATACAGAATGAAGCTGGAGGCATCCCTTTGTTGGTGGTAGTCGGGAACCATGAATCAGAAAAAGACAGAAGTGCAGTAAAATCACACTTTTTTATAAAAAGGTAAAATGTTATAAATAGAGTAAACATGGTCAAAACATAGCCAGGGTTTGGTAACCGGAACGGATAGTCAGGGTAAGCCAGTGAAACAGGAGATCCAGAGATCAGCGAAAGTCAAACAAACCGAATGCAGGGTCAGGAGCCAGGAGGAGAGTCAGCCTTGCAGAGCCTTGAATCCAGGAACCAGAAGGGAACGTCAATCAGGCAAAGTCTTTCACAGGAACACACAGCAGAGATTTCTGTTGACCAGGCGAAGGTGTCTGAGATCTGATCCAGGCAGTTTATATAGCTATGAGAGCTGGCTAACGAGCAGGATATGGACATCAGGTGGGACAGAGTGAAAGCTGAGACTGGAAATTAACCCTAAGCTGAGCAGCTTACTCTGAGAAGAGAGGATTGAGCCCAGCCCTGACAGTGGTATCAGCTCCTCCTTTGTCCACATCAGGATTCACTGAGTCACACTGAGTCTCCTCCTGGTATAAGTCTCCCTCTGTCCATAGAGGTATCAAGTAGGCTTCTATTCCTTCAGCCAGACTCACAGCCTCTTCTTGAAGTTCTGCTGGAATGCTATCTCACCACTCAAGTAGGGCATAGGTATGGCCTTCTCCATATTCAGGCTTCAGATCCACTATATAGGATCCTTGCCCTGGGAAAGCTCCTCTCATCATCAGCCGTACATCTTTCTCTGACCATCCAACTCCAAGCAACTTCGGCACACTGGCCAATTCCAGAGGACTCCCCTCTTCCTGCCCCCATTTGACAGAGATAGCGGAGTCCACCTTCTCCTTCTCTCTGGGTGGTTTATCGGACTTGCTGGGACTTACCATGAGGGGGATCCTGGATGAGCCCCCAAATGTAGCACTGCCCCATTGGGGGTCGGAAGATAAGTCAATCTCCCCCTGGTTTCCCCGACCTTGGGAGTCCTCCGCCACCCCTGATACACTGGGTTTACTCATAATGTTAGTTCCCCTTTAAGTAGGACACAGTGAAGGAAATACACAAAGTTGAGAAAATCAATAGTGTTTACTCAAAATATATTGTTTAAGAGGAACTCTGACTTGACAGGATACATAAAATAAGTCTGAACAGTATGATGATGAAATACCAGTGAATAACAAGGTATACTTCTTATAAATTTATAGGCTCAACCAATAAGTGTATAAACAGGTCTCTATATTGTGCATGAGAGTGGGGCACAAGAGAGCAGGGGAATGACCACTGAAATATCAAACCACTCTCTACTGCTCACTCTCCTGGCAGCTGCAAACAGTAGACGAACAGGTATAAGCCAGTAAATAGTAGATAAACAGGTATTTACTAAACCAGTAAATAGCAGATAAACAGGTACACCACCAGAAAGACAAATACAGATATATTCAACCTGCTCTAAAGGAGAGAGTTCTTAGGTGAATGCAATCTATAGTATACTCTGGCAAATAGTAAATGCTCACTAAGTGGGGGGAGGGGGAAACAGATGAAGAGCAGTTGTAGTTCAATGTCCTTTGCTTGACAGTTCAGATGATCTTCATTTAGCTTTGTATTTTAAATGGTATATACCAAAATCAAATGCTGATACAACAGGATAGATTTTCAGGAAGTGTACTATGTTTGTATAAAGCACTCTTTCGGCAGCAAGACAAAGGAAGTGTCAGAGCTGGTCTTAGCTCTCCCTTCACAGAGAAAGCTGTTCAGCTGAGGGTTAATTGCCAATTTCAACTTCCACTGTGTCTCACCTGATGACCATATCCTGCCTCGTTTAGCCAGCTCTGTTGCTATATAAACTGACTGGATCAGATCACAGATGCCTTAGCCTTGGTCAACATCTCTGGAGAAATCTCTGTGTGTTCCTGTGAAAGACTCTGCCTGTTTGACGTTCCCTTCTGGTTCCTGGATTCCAAACCCCGCTCAGCTTACTCTCCTCCTGGCTCTTGACCCTGCATTCCATTTGTTTGACCTTGCGAATCTCTAGACTCCTATTTAATTGGCTTGCTATGACTATCCGCTCTGGGTACCGAACCCTGGCTATATTTTTGACCATGAGATCAAACAACAAGGGAGCAGCCGCTCTAGGTGAGGGCTAATCACATACCTCTAGTGCCAGATGCTTCGTCCAGTCCGTGGGCTGTGCAACAGGTAATGAGAAAGGAGATGACGGCACTCCCGAATAGGCGGTAAAAGCAGTGAAGGCTTTTTTGGAAAACTTACTGAACAGTGTAAAATAAATCCATAATTCCAAAAATGCACAAATCCAAATCCAGTCACAGATAAAACAGGTACCAGGTGAGATAGACAATTTTCACAAATCTATGTTCGCTTAGTCATTATCTTGACTAAGCGGACATAGATTCGTGAAACGTGTCTATCTCACCTTGTACCTGTTTAATCTGTGACTGGATTTGGATTTGTGCATTTTTGGAAATATGAATTTATTTTACGCTGTTCAGTAATAAGATGATTGCCGTCATCTCCTTTCTCATTACCTATATTTTGACCATGTTTACTCTGTTTATTACATTTTACCTTTTTAGTAAAAAGTGTGATTTTACTGCACTTCGGTCTTGGTCTGATTCATGGTACCTGACAGGAAGCTTCACAGTGATCACTGACTTTGACTGAGGGACTACAAATAACAAAAAAAGTTTAGGATGTAACTGCTTGTATTCCACTTTTATCCCCAACATTAGGAACTAGGCCTTGATTACAGTGAATATGCAGGATCAGGTTATGTGTACGCAGTGTCTGTGATAATGGGCTTCCGCCTGCTCACCCCACAGGATTAAGAGGATGTATCTGCTGCTGAGGATGATGATGATGACAAGGATGGAGATGATGATGATCACTCCAGCCCTCTGGCTCCTAGGATCAGCTTCCACCGCCTCTCTCCACAGTTCTCCCAGATCGATCGTCCAAGCGGGATGCAGGGATCAGGAACAGGCTTCGCTCAGTGCAGGGCAGATCTTTTAAGCTGCTCACTGAAGTACCACAAGGTTTCTGAACTGCTCAGTCTGTGGGAGTAGGCAGCGATTCAGCCACCATTGCACAGGGTCCTGCTTCATCGATCACCTCTGTCCAGAGAGAGCATACTAGGCCCCAGAATCTGCTTAAATAGTCTCTCCTACGAAGCACCTCTTCTCCTAGGAATACTCTGTTGCACAGCCAGATGGGAAATGTAGTCCTACTGCAGTACAGCCAGAGGGCGAATCCTCACAAGCAAACCGCAACCCCCAGAGTGCATTTCTCTTGTCACTGTTAAAGTTACAGAACATCAAACTGGCACTAGAGGAAACAGCTGCATTAAACTTGGAGGCAGAAACGTCTCTATTGCCAGGAGTGTGCATACCTAGCTCCTGGCTACAGGTGGTTTCCATATTTGTATAGTTCACTTTGGTAAGCCTCTGTACATATGCTTATGTGAGGGAGTCAGCCTGATGTAGATCAGGTGGAGGTTTGTGGCTAATATTTGCCACACTGTAACACAGATATTAGACCATTTACAACATTTCTGCAAATCATAATTTGCAATTTGTCAATATTTGGTGCAATTATTGCAAATTCTTTTTAACACCACACTACTTTGTTTATTTGGTGCATGACAAGTGTGCTTAACATGCGCGTCAAAAAATTAAGAAAACGCAATAGCTCATAGTGCCCAGTGTGTTTGTGATTAATCATAAATATGGGTGTTTTCAGCAATGACCTAAAGCATCTAACTTTCCTGCAAATTACCGCTCTACCAATGTACACCACACTGCTAGTGTGGCTGTGACTCCATGTAAATAAAGATAGATGGTTTTGGCAATCAGCACCAGCATTAGCACTTTGCTTTGCCTACTGCAATCTGTTATCATTCCCTATCTACCCCATGTCTGCTGCTACTCACATTAAACAAAGACTGGTGAGGGCCCTGACTGTTAGAGGGAGGTAGCTGGCACATAAATATTACCCCTTGCTTGGCCCTTTTAAGCCACCTCACTGCAGTTCAGAGGCCAGGAAGTGCATTGTTCAGCAGCAGCAAGTGGGTCAGTGTATCCCTGGACTGGGATACAAGCCTCTTGGAGGACTGGACCACGGGATAGAATGCACTGATATGGGATACAAACTGGACGTATGCCTTAGGTCAGTGGTTCTCAACTCTGGTCCTCAGGACCCACCAACAGGCCAGATTTTAAGTATTACCTTGGGGAGATGCAGACTAGAATACTGCAATCACTGAGCAGCAAATGATATCACCTGTGATGTATTTCAGTTATCCTGCAAACCTGGCCTGTTAGTGGGTCCCGAGGACAGGAGTTCAGAACCACTGCCTTAGGTGATGAGACCCCTTGATATACCCTCAGTGGTTTCCCCTTTACATCCACCATATATAGGAGTTTACTCCTAGCTGCAGAGCCATCCCACAGCAATATACCTAGCTCACCTGAGGAGCGATAGTCTGTATCTATCCTCCCTGAATGGAAGAGAACTGCATTTGCTCTCAAACAGCTTGTCCCTCCCAATACTGACCAGGAGAGTTACAAACATTATGCTCACAGACTGACCCTTCCCGATTTACGACCACAACTGATACATTTGTGTCATTCACAAGAGCGGAGCCAATCAGTGTAAGAAGTGTGGCTTATTACAGAACATTCAATAAATAAATTTGGCTTCAAACTGAAACCACAACTGAGGTTTCTTGCTAATGTAACCTGCTTCAACTATGGCGCTAAGAGGCTCTATATGAGTGAATAGCTGTACGTATGGGTGATTGCGCAGCTGCTTTCCCTTCCTCTAGACAACGTTGTCTTTATTTTAACTGGGATTCGTGAAGGCACTAATGGATGGCAATTTTGTATTTGGTTTTACACAATCTATTAAAGCTGTAATTTTTTATTCAACCGGAGTGTGCCACTTAGTGACTACTTGAAGAATTTTCTTCTCTGTGTGTTTAGAGGAAGTGCATTGTTGGCATGGGCGTGCACTGCGCAACAATAGTCAGTCATTTTCTCGAACTGTGAACAATTTGTGTTTATAACAAAGTCGTGCTTGACCTGAGCCTGAAGTTTATTCCTAATTATAATCACATTTATAAAGGGTGGTTGATGATTGGAATAAACTACCAACAGAGGTTGTGAGACAGTCAACAGTAAATGGCTTTAAACATGCTTGGGATAAACATAAATCCATAGTCAAACAACAAGGGTAATGTAAAAAAATAAATATATAAAAAAAAAAATAAATAAATAAAATAAAAAAAAAAAAAAAAATAAATAAAAAGGGGCAGACTCGATGGACTACTCAGTCTTTTTCTGCCATCACTTTTCTATGTTTCTATGTTTCTATTATCATGATATGCAATATAGTATAAAAAATAATGTTTACATTAGCTCTACAGTATAGTCACAGCATACATTTCATTGTATAACATCAGCATTGCAATAACAATACAAACAATAATTATTGTTGACAATCCAATATACTTACTCCTTTGCTGGCCATCTCATTCCACAACTTCCTTGATTTCCTGCATGGTTTGCAGTTTCTCCTCTGCTCTTTACTTTTGATTTCTAAGGACTACATGTCCCCTGGTTCCTGGCTGTCTACAAGCCGTAATTTCTATACTGGCTCCGCCTCTGTAGTTCAGTAGGCAGGCTCTGTGAATTCTGTGACACAGCCGTGCCTACTCACAGAAAAACTAGATATTTGGGGAGAACACCCTACCAAACGCATGGTGCTGCTCGTAACGACCAACAAACAAAAAATCTATAAGTTACAGCGCACACATGATAAATACTCCTGTCATGCTATTTAAAAGCATCTAAACGTATATAGCAAAAAATGCAAAAATACGGGGGTTTGGTCACACTGAATGGCCATGAAGTGCTTAAGCCCACTGACTGCTGCAAAGTACCCCGTTACCAATGGGAACCTACACTGACCTTAGAGTGAATGCTCATATCTCTTAAACCATGGAAGCTAACGCCTCTCTTTATGGGAGACCAGAGGACACATCTCATGGATCAGGTGGACACTGATTGGGGCTAATTAAGGAGGATGGGGTTCACCAACCCAAAAAGGTCTGGTCAGGACCCAAGCATAAAGCAAACAAAAAAAATAGATATTTGGGGGGAGCACCCTTCCAAACGCATGGTGCTGCTCGTAACGACCAACAAACAAAAAAAAAAGTTACAGCGCACACATGATACATACTCCTGTCAGGCTATTTAAAAGCATCTAAAACGTATGTAGCAAAAAATGCAAAAATACAGGGGTTTGGTCACACTGAATGGCCATGAAGTGCTTAAGCCCACTGACTGCTGCAAAGTACCCCGTTTTACCAGTGGGAACCTACACTGACCTTAGAGTGAATGGGGTACTTTGCAGCAGTCAGTGGGCTTAAGCACTTCATGGCCATTCAGTGTGACCAAACCCCCGTATTTTTGCATTTTTTGCTATATACGTTTAGATGCTTTTATTTTTTGTGCCTACTCACAGGTCGTAATGAAAACATGTCACGGATTTCAAAGAAGTAAATGTGTGGCGATCCTCACAAGATCATTCAGAATAACAGGAGAAGGCTTAACCCATCATAACAGAGGATGAAATATTCCATCAACCCCCCAATATTGGCTTTCAGACAACCACCCGACCTTCTGACATAAACTAATTAGCAGAAAACTTCATTCTGATTATGATGCCACAAATAATGGAAGCAAACCCTGCCATAAAAACGCTGCAAACTGCAACCAGATCAATCAATCTAAAAGTGTTACACACACAAATGGGACCTTCAATATCTCAGGATCGTACAGCTGTACCTACAGTAATGTGATGTACCTCACCCAATGCAAAAGATATAGTAAATAATCTTATGCAGTGTTAATTTTGGCAGCAAATTTAGATTTAGTTTTAGTCTTAGGACTAAAATGGCATTTTAGTTTTAGTCCCATTTCAGTCTTCTGCAATTGTTTTAGTTTTAGTCGTATTTAGTCGACCAAGTGCCCGTTCACATAGGGGCGACTTGCGATCCAACTTGAGTTGCCTCAAGTCGCCCCAAGTCGCTTGACATTTGAAATCCCATTGAAATGAATGGGAGCCGTCTTAATATACACGACTGAAGTCACTCCGACTTCAAGGCGACTTCTGAAAAGGTTCCTGTACTACTTCTAGGCGACTTCTATCCGACTTGTGCCCATAGTATTCAATATAAGTCGCCCCCAAGTTGGATCCCCATCTACGTGGATGCGACTTTACAGTTAAAAGAATAGAATTTATTTGTAGGTAGCCCCCTCCCTCCCTTCTCTGATTGGTCAAGGCAAAAGTCATGTTGTAAAGTCGCCTGAGATCCTTGAAGTGGTCTAGCGAAATCGCACCAAAGTCGGGTCGCCCCTATGTGAATGCAGACTAAATCTCCAGGACATTTTAGTCAACTAAAACTCATTTTAGTCGTCTAAAATTTAATGGGTGTAGTTGAATTGTAATGCATTATTTAAGCATTTCTCTACCATTTCCAAACTGATTATATATTGCTGGAGTGAAAAATCTAATATGTTATTATGTATGGTATTGAGGTATGAACATGCACTACAGACCAGTGTTAATTTTGACGTGAAATTTCAATTTAGTTTTAGTCTTAAGCCTCATACACACAGTTTGACGGTCGTACGACCGAACGGACCAAATCGTATGTTGGCTGTTGTATCTCGCATACTGACTGCACTACACGATCGTACGACCAAGCTGAACGTAGTAAACGTATAAAGAGAAAGTTCAGGTGCATATAATTAGCATCCGGCCGTTCCTGACTTCTGAGAATGCATGTGCACAATACAACTTGTTGGACCAACTTCCCTGTACACACGATACAACGGTCGTATGACCACTTGTTGGTACTACCAAGTTTTCTAGTTTTCTCATACAACGACCGTCGTACGTCGGCTATTCTAATCGCGCATACTAACGATCGATTTCGCATACAACGGTCGTTCATACGACCTGTTGTATACAATCATCGACTCGTGTGTACGAGGCTTTAGTCTTTTGACCAAAATGCCATTTTAGTTTTAGTCCCATTTTAGTCTTTTGACCAAAATGCCATTTTAGTTTTAGTCCCATTCTACTCTTTTGACTAAAATGCCATTTTAGTTTTAGTCGTATTTAAGTGATCTCAATTGTTTTAGTTGCATTTTAGTCAACTAAAATGATATTAAGTTAGTCGACTAAAATGTTTTAGGGCTCTTTCACACAAGCGGAGCCCGTTTTGACGGGCTCCGCTGCTCAGCGGGGATCCACCTGTTGATCACCGCTGAACCGGCGGATGACAGGACTGTCTCTGCACTCCGTGCAGGGACTGACCTGTCAGAGGTCCATTCTCCTCTATGGAGAATCAGATGAACACGGACTGTCTGTCCGTGTTCAGCCGATCCGATCCGCCAGGCGGATGGAAAATAAGGCTTCCATCCGTCTGTTTCTGCCGGATCGGAACGGATGGGATGTCAGCGGACATGTCACCGCTGACATCCGCCGCTCCATAGAAGTACATGGAGCGTCCGTTTGGGTCCACCTGAAAAACTGACAGGCGGACCCAAACGATCCGTGTGTGTGAAAGAGCCCGTCGTCTGTTTTAGTCCACGAAAATAACACTGATCTTATGTTGCCGAAACAGGACAGAGGTTGCAAGCGAGGATGAATTTGCACAGTAATACCATCAAGGAACATAAAGAAGACAGTTTCTGCACACCTGTGGGAAATCACTTCTCACAACCGGATCACACCATGGAAGACCTCAATGTTTTAGCTCTTAAAGGGAATCTCAGAACTATCCAGGAAAGGAAAACTTTTGAACTAAGAATGATACTTCTATTCGGCACAAAAAATAATAGCCTAAATTTAGATATGGGGTTCATTACTCCTTATACTGTAGTTTTACATCCCTAACTCTCCATTTTTTTTTTTTTTTTTTTTTTTAACATTCTGCTAAAACTTCTGTGAATCAGTACTGCTTGGACCTTGAAGAAGGCGGCACACCCTGAAAGCTTGTCCTGAAAAATTGTATG
The DNA here is from genome assembly GCA_018402905.1 of Glandirana rugosa. NCBI lineage: Eukaryota > Metazoa > Chordata > Amphibia > Anura > Ranidae > Glandirana > Glandirana rugosa. The sequence goes on along the minus strand of BLSH010045484.1, from coordinate 7,434 downwards.
TTAGTGCAAATAAAAAAAGTATTCAATTTTCTCTGTTGCAATTGCACTAATACGGCTACAATCACCTCAAGCAGGAGAAGGCTTGGAACAATTGAAATACAATGTGCAAATGAATACATGATTGACACTTTCACCATAAATACACATTAATATTTGAGCTCCAGCTATCTCCATTTATATTTTGGCTTCCTTGTCTCTAGGTTTTCCCTACTGCCCACAAGTATGTCATATGTTGAAATATTACTGCTCCAAGATCCAAAGTAGCCTACTTTTTAATATAACCTGACACTGTTCTGTTAATACCATTGGATGTTATTCTGTAATCCCTTTGCAGAAGAAGCTATACAGTAAGCCCCATTTACATTAATGTATGTAAATAGATAGTGAAAGTAGGTTATCAGTACAGAATAGCTAGCTAATGATGCTAAGGAATACTAAACAATTCTAAAGGTAAAAACAACACTTTAAAGTTTATGTTTTTCCATAGGGAAAGTATGGTGTACAGATTTGATACTACTGTATTATTGTATGCGTGAATAGTGTAAAAGTGTTAATTGTATGTATCATTCATGTAACATTTACTTCACTTACTTTAACCACTTCAGCCCGGAAGGATTTCCCAGGTTAGGACCAGAGCACTTTTTGCGATTCGGCACTGCGTCGCTTTAACTGACAATTGCGCGGTCGTGCAATGTTGTACCCAAACGAAATTTGCGTCCTTTTTTTCCCACAGATAGAGCTTTCTTTTGGTGGTATTTGATCACCGCTGCCTCACTTCTGATCGCCACTATAAACAAAGAAATAGCGACAATTTTGCAAAAAAAAACAAACAATATTTCTTACTTTTTGCTGAAATTCAATCCAAAAAAAATATAAAAAAACATTTTTTTTCATCGGTTTTGGCCGATTTATATTCTTCCTCATATTTTTGGTAAAAAAAAAATCGCAATCGCCGTTTATTGATTGATTTGCGCAAAAGTTGCCGCGTTTACGGATGATTATTTGTTTCTGGGGTTTTTATTTATTTATTTTTTTACTAGTAATTGCGGCGATCTGCGATTTTTAGTGGTACTGCGATATTGGGGCGAACATGTCGGACATTTTTGACACTTTTTTGGGACCAATGACATTTATTCAGCGATCAGAAATTTAAATGTCCACTGATTACTGTATAAATGTCATTGGTAGTAAAGGGGTTAACCTACAGGGGGAGATCTAGGGGTTAACTGTGTTCCCTGGGCATGTTCTAACTGTGGGGGGGCTGGGCTACCATGGGCATTAAAGATCTAACTGATCCCAGTGACAGGGATCAGTAGATCTCTTATGTCCCCATCGGGTCCGCCCGAGCCGCGTGCACACTCCTTCGGAGTGTGTCGGGCACAAGAGCGCGCCGCCGGTGGTGCGCGCTCGCCCCTAGCTGCGCCTGCGTGAATCGGCGCCTATTTATGGCGATTCGCGGGACGCGTCCATACTGCCGCCGTAAATATACCATGCGCTGTGTGGAACCGGTTAATATGACACTAACCCCCTCACGTCAACGTAACACAAATATGCAGCCCCCTTGACTGGGCTTTTTTCTGTGCGGCTGCATATATGTGTATCTCCCTTGGTTCTGGGAGCACGCCGCACAGAGACCGGGGTCTCACCGTAAGCCCCAGGCCCCCTACTAACAATCAGGACCTGGACCTCCCTATTCTGGATGACCTGATCACTGTGATAGCCTCTGATTGGCTATCACAGTGATCAAAGAAAAAAGTGTGTTTTGGTTCAGCACCTAGGATATGATTGAATCATGTTCTAACATGAATAAAGTGATCTTTGAAAAAACGACAGCTGCAGTTGTAATGTGTACCAGTGTGAACACAACTTAGGAATTATCAATAATTAACCACGCTAGTTATAAATACCATTCATTGTGATAAACACCTCTGCATACCATATAAAATGCTTAAAGTGGAGTTCCACCCAAAAGAGGAACTTCGGCTTTAAATGCAGGTGACCCCCTGCCACAATTGGCATGTCATTTTTTTGGGGGGGAAGCAGGTACTCAGTTTTCATAGGTACCCAGCTCCCACTTCCTCTCCTGGCGCCACGGCGCTGGAAGGAATTTCACCTTTCCCCCCCTCCCTCCCTGCAATCTTCTGGAACACGTCACGGGTCCCAGAAGATTGCCGGCTGCTCACAACGCATAGCATGGCTCGCGCATGCACAGTGCGCGCCCGGCTGTGAAGCCACAGCCGGGCGCTCACACTTGTGATGCCGGCGCTGTGGAGGGGAGGGGGAGAGGTGCGAAGCGTCGGGCGGCTGCATCGCTGGACCGTGCGGCAGGTGAGTGTCTGATTATTAAAAGTCAGCAGCTACACTTTTTGTAGCTGCTGACTTATAACTGAGCAGAACTCCGATTTAACATTTCATAAAAATATCAATAAACAATATTAATTAACAAAAAGTGGTACAAAACAATATATAGAATATATCAAAATAATATATCCAAAAGTCCCATTCATAAATGCCCACTGTGCATGTGCAGGTGCTCTGTAAAATATTTAACTTTGGTGCTTGATCCGACTCGTGCATATAGTGCCGCACGTGGATTTGCACTCACCAGGTATATATGACCACCTATCGCTAGTATGGTTAAATGCGCTTGTGGGCATGTCCCCTTTAAGTGCTGATTCACACTAGTGCAATGACAAACATTGCATGTGATTCGCAGCGCATTGCTGTTCACATCACATGTGATGTCTTTGTGATGCAATTTCAGCCATACAGATAGTATGACTGAAATCACATCACATTTGGACCAAACTCATCCTGTCAGTTTGCAGTGCGATATGCGAGCTGAAATGGGGGTGTCCTTAACATTGTATTGACACCCCCCTAAGTTCGCATATGGCAGTGTGAAGTGCCGTGCGAGTCGGGTCCCCGCAGTGGATTCGCAGGGTTCTCGCATTGCACCAGTGTGAACCGGCCTAAATCCAGTGTCTCCTGTGTTAGATCTGCCCAATGTTGAAGATCTGATTGTACCACTCACAGGGAAATGATAAAAGGAAGCCCATAGTGTAAAACTGGTATGGAAGCAACATGGTGGGCCCCACTTACTACTAATGCTGTACACACCAGGTGCCAGGTTCTAACTGGCACTAATACAAATGAGTGTACCTATATCTATTAAAAAATTCCAAAAAAAAAAAACGCTTTATACTGTGGGCTTCTTTTTCAACATTGGGCAGCTCTAACACAGGAGACACTGGATTTAAAGGGGACATGCCCCAGAGTGCCTGCACATGCACGGTGGGCATTTATGAATGGGACTTTTTGAAATATTCTATATATTGTTTTGTAACACTTTTTGTTCAGTAATATTGTTTATTGATATTTTTATGAGATGTTAAACACTTTATATGGTATGCAGAGGTATTTATCACAATGAATGGTATTTATGACTAGCGTGGTTAATTATTGATAATATCACAGTGATCAGTCACTGTGAAGTCCTCCCCCGTGTTTTCTTTATCTTTGAATGGAGTAGATACATAGTGTTGGGTCAAGGTCAGGGTCAAAGGTCAAGATCAGGGTCAATGGTCAGGGTCAGTATTTTTTTTTTTTAATGAGTATCAGTCGGTTAGTGTCAGTGTGTTTTTAGGTAGGATAAAAAAAGCAAAATGGCCACTATTGTGTTTGGGCTGTACTATGGGTACATACAACAACTAACATACACATATGTGGTATCGCTGCAATCATCAGGAGCAGGAGAATTTATTTGGGTTGTTCTTTAATGGAAGGTTATGGTAGTACCAAGATATGTACAGCTAAATTTTAAAAAATGTTTTTATTTTACTGTTTTGGGCCAGTTATCCTTTCATAATAATAATAAAAAAAAATCAGCAGATATCCATTACCATTTACCACCAAATGAAAGCCCAATTAGCCCTGAAAAAAAACAAGGTATAATCCACCTGCATGCACAAAGTAGTTGTGATGATATATAAGGTTTTACTAACGCATGTCAAAGTTGCAAAATTGTTCTTAGGCATTTGGATTTGTTTTACCCTTAGGCGCAAAGGGGTTAACAATGGAATCCTATGTACACATTTAATGTGTAGAATCTCCCACTAATATATGTATTGTTGGGCATACATGTAACTATAAATGATTGAATTACCATAGATTTCATTGGGCTAAATCATCAATCGCGGTTTACCCATCGATAGTGGGCAGGTGACAGGTAGATTGTGTGCTTTCCTTGCTGACCCCTGGACAATAGGGGTGATGGGGCAGCATTTACTGAATACTCTGTATTTTCCTCCTGTGGCAGCTTAAAGCTGTCTTCTCCTCCTATACCCCCCGCTGGAATTCAGCTGCCATAGGAGGAAAATACAGGGGATTCAGTAAATGCTGCCCCCATCACCCCTATTGTCCAGATTCCCTTTTTTTCTGCTGCTCGGGCCCACAGTGTGCTCTCCTGATCTCCCTCACCCATAGCACTAAACTATGTTTACTATGCTTCACTATGCTTTACTGTGCTGTGCAGAACTCTTCCTGTTTATTTATTTTGTATAGCTGAGGCTACAGAGTTGGAGATTGAGGACTGTGTCTTTTCTCTGTCTCAAATGTGAGACACCAGAGGTGTCTTTCACCAAAGACCCCCCCAATAGGGCTGCTCAAAAAATTGTAAACAATAATTTAAAAAAATCATAAAACAAAAAAAAGCTACTGACTCTGTCCACTGCCCTACTGACACCGTACTCTGCCCTATAGACACTATCCACTGTTCTACTGGCACCGTACTTTGCACTACTGATAAGTCCACTGCCCTATTGACACCCTCCACTGCTCTACTGACTGATGCCCTCCACTGCCCTACTGGCATTGTCCAGTGCTCTACTGACACCAGTCACTGCCCCACTGAAACCATCCACTGCCCTACTGACACTGTCCACACACCATCTACTGCTCTACTGATTGACACTGTCCACTTTTAAGGTAGACTGTATTTTCCTCCTGTGGCAGCTGAAAGCTGGCTTCTTCTCCTATACCTCCCGCTACTGTCCACTTTTAGGCCTCATACACACGGGCGTATGAAAAAAAAATAAGCAAAACATCGGGCTCAACATCAGGGAAAAATCAGCGTTTTTTTCGGCATTTTGCATCGGCGTTAATGAGCGTTAATGCGCGTTAGTGAGCGTCGCCGTTAATAGGTATTTTTATTAAAAAAAAACATTCCTCTGCTATTTTTTAACCTGAAAACGCCGGCGTCAAAAACACCGGTTAACGTCGGTACGGCCTTAGTGAGCATTTTGCCTGCTCAGTGTCAAAACCGCCAAAACGCTACAGCCTTGGAACGCGCTGGTCTCGCATTCTATTTACAGCTCACTAATGCCGACACCCTCTACAGCTCAAAAATGTCAGAGTTTTTTATGGGGCCATTGAATAACATGGAGAGCTGCAAAAAACTGCCAAAAAACGTGGCTGTAAAAAACGCCCGTGTGTATGAGGCCTTAAGGTAGGCAAAGTTTGCAATGCAATTTGCTGATGGAGGTGCATTGCAGCTCAGCACAGCGCAACACAATAATGTGTGGTGTGCTTGCAGTGTACTGCCAAAACCGCTACAGGCACCTCTTTTGGTTTTTTGAATGCGTTAGGCAGCCCATTGAAATGAATGGGCTTCCTCGATGGAACGCACAGTAATCTGAGACATAACGTGTGTTAGCATGCGTTTGCTAATGCACTACAGTGGTTTGAATGGCCCCTCAATTAATATTATTGTGTAGTGGTCCAATCACCCATCTGGTACAATCATTTTTTTAAAAGATACAATTCCTTCTTTAATTTTTGGTGATTACTATGTTTAACAATCACATTGTTACATGTGTGTGGTCAGCACTAGGAATGAGATAAAGTTCAGGCTGAACTGAGTAATCTGTCCTATGATAGCAGGTTGCAGGCCTAATAATCTGCAGCCATGGAATTCCCCATTCTTCAGCCACATGTAACAAAGGGGCTGAGAAACTGGTGACATAATTGACCTATAATGGTCACATTGGATATTGTCATTAAGCACATATGGCCATGTGGTCATATGTTAGTAATGTCACCAATATCTATGCTTCCAGCTGAGTGAGCTGGCCACCTGCTATCATGTGACAGTTTCCCACAGGTTCGAGCAGAACTGAGCTCAGCCTGAACCTTAGCTTATCCTTAGTCAGCACTATAAATGACTGTAATTAAGAGTTTTTTTTATCCATAATTTTAACTAAAGTTGGTAGATTTTGGCAAAATACATTGGGGTCAATTGGAAAGGCAAAATTGAATTATGTTTGGTGACTTTTAAGGGTGCAAAAGACTTTAAATTGCTCATGAGGGTTACAGAAGCTCCTTACAACTATCCTGGACCTGCTCATAAGATAAAAATGATCCCTTATCAGCCTCATTTACAGATTAAAAGGACAATACAAGTAAAACAGAAAATGAAACTGCACAAATAACAATCAAATGAAATTAAATTACAGGGGTTGAAACCCTCGCAGTTTTTCACTTTAATGCATTAATGTGAAAAACCATTTCTTTTGCAGCTGCCCCCAGATCCCCCCCGTTTACTTACCTGAGCCCGAATGTTCCCGCTCCGGGGATGAGCACACCCGCTCCAGCCGGTGTCTCGAGTTCTTATTGGATAGATCGACAGCAGCGCAGCCATTGGCTCCCACTGCTGTCAATCAAATCCAATGACGCGGGAGTCGGGGGGCGGGCCGAATTCCTTCTGTCTATGTCAATGGACTCAGCAGCAGGACACGGGAGCACACCCACACGGGTGACCCCAGGGAAAGCGCTTCCCTGACGGGGCACTTGATGTGGGGTGAAGGGTGATCACTGAATGATTGCATTTCATTTAAAAAACATGCACCTGGGAATGGGTGGGTAGGTAGGAGGGTGACCTCCAGTCTGATCAGTAAATAAGGAAAAAGCAATAGATACGTCTGGAAACATGGCCACTTTTATACACCTAAAATTACAAACACGGAAGCAAACATGCTTTGCTGGCAAATGCTGCAAAATGAACAGTAAAAAACACGCAACTCACAAAACGGCAAAATGTCCCATAAGCCACATGAAGCACAGCCAATTGTAATCAACGGGTTGCCCTGTGCACGTCACAGGAAAAACGAGACACAAAATGTGCGTTCCCACTATGCTAGATGTGAATGGGGCCTAAAAGTGAAATTGGTGCGTTAACACAAGAACAATGAGTCTCCATTCACATCTGTGTTTCCTTGCATTTCAAAAATGTGCGGCACCAAAAAGCACAGTAAAAAACGCACCAACTCCACTCTAAAAAAAGTTCTGAAGCTTCTTTGCTGTGTGCAGGGCGGCCCATTCATGTGGATGTGCTGTCCTATGTGTGATGAGTAGTGTTGAGCGAACCCGGACTGTAAC
>BLSH010045480.1:329165-341942 GCA_018402905.1 Glandirana rugosa | reverse complement strand
TTCATGGAAGAGGCGCAAATCAAGGAACGGTATTTGGTGGGGATCCTGAACTGAAGTAAAGGAGAGGCCAAAGGTGTTGTGGTTGCAATATTGTACCAATTCTTGTACAGATGTCTCAGGGTCGTCCCAGATGATGATAATATCATCAATGTACCTCCCTTAATAGATCATACGGGAGGCAAAGGGGTTGTTCTCCCATATGTGGGAAGATTCCCAGAAGCCCATGGTAAGGTTGCCGTAGCTGGGGGCAAAGTTGGCGCCCATAGCTGTGGCAACCTGCTGGAGATAGAAATTGCCGTCAAATTCGAAGAAGTTGTGGGTTAAACAAAAATCCACTGAGTCTAGGATGAAGTTTGCCTGTGAGGAGTGGATGGAGGAGTCATTAGCCAGGAAATGTGCAACCGCTCTGAGTCTGATGTGGTGGGAGATGGAGGTATATAAGGAATTAACATCTAGGGAGACCCAGTGATAGGTGGGTTCCCAAGAATAGTGGCATCATTTGTCCAGCAGATCGACACCATCTCTGAGGTAAGCTGGGAGACTTTGGGCTAGGGGTTGCAAGAAGGTGTCAACATATAATGAGAAAGGACTCGTGACATTCCCCATGGCTGTAACGATGGGTCTCCCCGGCAGGTTCTCGCTGTTTTTGTGGATCTTGGGGATGTGGTAGAAGTACGGAATATTGTGGAATTGGTTGTTGAAGAAGGAGAATTCACATTTGGTGATGATGCCGGAGTCTCTGGCTTTGGTGGTGAGTAGGCGAGCCTCTTCAGCAAACTGTGCGGAGGGGTCAGATCGCATTTTGAGGTAGGTTGTGCCATCGGATAGAAGTCGTTGTGCTTCATTAAGATAGGTAGCCTTGTCCTGAATGACGATGTCTCCTCCTTTGTCAGCTGTTTTTATAATGAGGTTGGAATTTTCGGCTAGGGTCTTCAAAGCTTGTTTTTCTAGTGGGGTAAGGCTAGCAGAATAGGTGCCTGGGTTCGTTCTGGTTTTACACATCTGTATCAGATCTCTGTAAACTAACTGATAAAAGGTGAGGAGGTATGTTTTGGGTGGGATAAAAGGTAGATTTAGGCTTGAACTTGGTGTGTTGGATGGAGGGAGAAGCAGGAGGATCCATTATGTAAGGAGTGAGGTCTGTGTCATCATCCAGAAAAAGTTCTTCCAGGATATGTAGTCCTTCTATGTCCATACTGGTAAGGGATTCATTTGCGATGGAGTCGGTGAAAGGTGGGGGAGGACTTGGCAGAGGATTTTTTACGGCTTGAATGGAGAAATGTCTTTTTAAAGTGAGCTGGCGGATGAAGGCCTTCAGGTCCTTGAAGATGGTGAAGGGGTTGGGGAAATTGGTAGGAGCAAAGTTTAGGCCCCGTTGTAGTAGGGATGATTCCGATTGGGTGAGTACATGAGAGGAGAGGTTGATGATTTTTACAGTGTTTTTAGTTTCACTCTCTTTTGATTGTCTGCCTCTTCCCCCTCGCTTCCCTCTGAATCGAGTTTTCTTTTATTCTGCGATTTGGACGGGGTCTGCGAGGGGCGTGTTACTAAAAAATTAGTGTTGTGGTTTGGGACGGAGCTGGTAGCATGGAGTGAATCCTTTGAGGTGCTAGGATTATCCACAGTTACGGTGGACCGGCTGGTAGAGTTGGTCAAGGCTGGAGGAGATGTAGGAGGTGGTGTGTCGTGTAACAATGCCATCTGGTTGGGATGAAAAGTTTTGGAGTCTTCTTTATGCAATGGGTTCGTAGTAATCTTTGGTGGATGGGTACCAGGTCCGTTGTGAGAGGTGATCTCTGGGGGGGTCTCTGGCCCCTCAGTTGGCTTGAACTGGTCTGTATAGACTTGGACGCTGGGTTCCTGGTGGCAGTCTTTGTGGCTGGAGACTGAAGTAGTGTTTTTGTTGTGATGTTTATTAATATTATTATTTGTATATTTGTCTTTATTCTTGTGAGAGGTGGGATGGTCAAGGGGGGCCCTCTTGTGAGGCTGTGAATGTGGGGGCCTCTGTTATTGTGATGGGTGTGTGGAATGCTGCCTCCTGGTGGTGCAGCGACTTTGAGAAAAATACTGTACAACTCCTGCGCTTGGATAAATCAACCAATCATTGTAGTTTGGCCTGAAACACAATTTATATAGCTGTTCCACTTTGTGAGCACCATGCGGTCTTGCTGCCCTCCTTCAGGATCATGGGAATCCAAATAGAACTAAGAAAAACACAAAAAGGAGAGAGGCGCACCGACCTTGTGCAACACCATAAGACCGTTTATTTAAAAGTAGAAATCAAGCATAAAATATACTCACAAACGGAGCAATATCAAAGGCATGTAAGTCAAAGGCAGTGACTTCAGTGAAACTCCACCACAACTCGGGGAGATCAGGACGGCGTCCTAATCCCCCCGAGTTGTGGTGGAGTTTCACTGAAGTCACTGCCTTTGACTTACATACCTTTGATATTGCTCCGTTTGTGAGTATATTTTATGCTTGATTTCTACTTTTAAATAAACTGTCTTATGGTGTTGCACAAGGTCGGTGCACCTCTCTCCTTTTTGTGTTTTTCCTGGTGGTGCAGCACCATATTTGGGGGGGCCGGTGGTGTTTCCATTCTGGATCTTGGGGACGTCCCCCATGATGGGAGGATTTTTCCTGGGTCTGGTTGGAGACTTGTTCATTTTCCAGGAAAGTTTTGTCGGAGGGTGAGGCCCAGAGGTGGAATTACAAGATTTGGTGGAGTCATGAGGTGTGGGTCTGGGTTTTTTCCAGTTGAACACTCTCCCGAAGTTGTAGTCATCTAGGTCTCTCTGGACTTTTCCCATTTTGGTGCGGAGGGTGGTATCTTCTTTCTTCTTGTTGTGGCTTTGGAGTACGTGGAGTCATTTTAGTGGAAGATAGCTGGGGAGAGCTCTTAGGGTGGAGATGTGTTGTTTGAGGGTCTGGATACAGGATTGGTATTTTATTTCTCTTTGTTGAACTTCATCCATTTATGTGTAAAAAATTCAGACAGCTGGAACCATTCAGTGTCGAATTCTTCAGATAGGAAAGGACATGTTTTGAGGATTCTGAGGCCTCGTGGTGTTATGTGGTGGAACAGGTATTCAAGTAGGAAGAACTTGTCCCACCAATGGTGGTTAATAGAATCTATAGTGTGCTCAATCCTCCTGAATACCTGAGTGCATTTGGTAGTCAGGTCCAGGGAGAGTATGGCATTAGGGGTGAACATGTCGGTGGGAAATAGTTTGTACAGTTCTAGGATCTCATATCGAATGATTACTATATTATGTAAAAACTCCATGGTGGTAACCATGTCAAGTGGGGGGATATGGATTCCCGTGTGAGATGGGATATCCTTGAAGGGTGTGTGCGTGAGGAAGAACAAGCGGAAGTTTTTTGATAACAGATGGTGGGGCCGGCTTAAAGATGTTAATGCTGCTAAACAGCAATTCTAAAAGTTACAGGCAAGAGAGCATTGTCAGCGCAAACATGGTATAAACAGTAAGCAGATGATATGATAAGTATGATACAATAGATGGGCACAACGGGTACTCATAAAATGAAGTGAAGTAGCCCAAGGATGTGTGTTCACAGTGGATGAGATAGTCTAAAAAGTACAGGTGGTTATCCACTGGTGAGGCTGCGTCGTGCGAGAAGCAGAATCTTCTTCTATAAGAAAGAGTAGAGGAGAAAGGCATGCGCACCTCTAAGTGTAAACCGTTAGGTAATTAATGGTGAAAATAATGGTTAGAGGTACTCACAGACATGGAGTAGAAAATTGCATGGCAGTGTCAGCCACTGCTGGCTGTAAACGGGTGACTGGTGGCGATCCGTCGGTGGTAGCATCAGCTGTAGGGTGGAAAATGAGAAAGCAGGCGTGCGCCCTTCTAAGTGTAAACCGTATATAAACGTTTTATTAAAACACTAGTAAGAGGTACTCACAAACATGAAGGTAAAAATCGCAAATTGCAACTGCCGCCGTCTTGTCCAGCCGTAGGAGCACCCTTTTCCCCCTGATATGGGTTGACAAAAAGATCAAGGCCAGAAAAGCTGCTCTCATTTCCAGTATATTGGACACCACACCCTTGGACTGGAATGACCATCTCCCCTGTATCCTCACATCCCTGCAATGAGCACCCAATCCGTGCTTGCTCACATCTGATGTAATTGTGATCCAGGGATGGGAACCCAAGGTGTGTGAATGCGCAAGGTTTTCCAGACTGGTCCACCAGTGAAGACCTCTGCGCATCCTTGTTGTCAACAGGATTCTCTGAGAAAGATGTTGTTTTCTCCATTGCGACAGGAAGCCTGATTGAAACTGTCTCAGATGCCAATGTGACCAAGGGATCAGAGGTATTCACGATGACATCCGGCCTATCAGGCTCAGGCACTGTGAAGCCGTCAGCTGTGACTTCTTCATTACCCTGTGCATCATCTGGCTGATTTCCCATGCCTTCTGTTGAGGTAATGAAATTGTGCCCTGCTGTGTGTCGAACAATGCCCCTAGGTAAATCATGGGTTGCGTCGGAGCCAATTGACTCTTCCTGTTGTTTATTAGCCAGCCTAGATCCGATAGAGACTTTAACAGGATGTCCCTGTGGGCCATGAGTTGATTCGGGCTGCTTGCCAATAAAAGAATGTTGTCCAGGTAGTGGTAGACTCTGGAACCCCTCTCTCTCGGGGGGACTAAGGCTGATATCAGGACTTTTGTAAACACCCGAGGGGATGTGCACAGGCCGAAAGGAAGTGCCTGGAACTGTAGGTGGACATGACCTACTGCAAACCTTAGATACCTCTAGGAAGAGGGCATAATAGGGATGTGGAGGTAAGTGTCCTGTAGGTCTACTGATGCCATCCAGTCCCCCGGCTGTACTGCTTGGATTATTGTATGGAAGGACCTCATCTTGAATCTTTCTAGATGTATGTATCTGTTCAGTCTTTTTAGTTCTATGACCGGCCTCCAGCCTCCTGTCTTTTTCTCCAACAGGAACAGCATTGAGTAAAAACCTGAAAACCGTTCTGATGGGGGAACCGGAAACACTGCTTTTTGTTCCAGTAAGGATGTTATATATTGATCTAGAATTAGAGCTTTACCCTGAGAGGCCGGTGTTTTTGTCCTTTTGAAAGAGTTGCGGGGAGGTGGATGAGAGAAAGTACAGGAGAGCCCGTACTGGATTGTGGACAGTACGCATGGGTTCCCGCATTCCCTGAGCCATGCTGGTAGGAAGGACTTCAGCCAAGCCCCTACCTGGGAAGGCTCGGCATTCCTGGCGTCAAAAAGACTTTGGCGCCTCCTGGGGGGCAGAGAGAGACTTATTTCTTTTTGCTCCCAAAAAGGATGTCTGAGTACCCCTCCATGGCCTTTTGTCTTTATTTTGATGAAATTGCCTGGAATCTCTGTAGCCCGATTGCCGGAACCTTGAAAGGTAGGTTCTGGATCTACGAAATTTTCTGTCTTGAGGAAGCAGGCCAGACTTCCCTCTCGTGACTCGGGAAATGGCTTTGTCCAATTTATCCCCAAATAATGACTTCCCATCAAATGGGATTTTGCACCAACTCTGTTTTGAAGCTAGGTCGGCCTTCCATGACTTCAACCATAGGGCCCTCTTGTCCATTATTGAATGCAGCATTGAATTGGCTGAGCACCTGATTGTGTCGATGGCTACTTCTCCTACAAAGTCTGCGGCCAGTTTAAGCTCCTCCAAGGCTTTGACTATATCGTCCTTGGGTACGTCCTGTTTCACTGCCATCTCCACATTCTCGGTCCAGACCCTGATGGCATTAGACACATAGGTTAACGCAATAGCTGGCCTACAGGCTGCCCCTGAAGCCAAATAGCTTCGCTTCAAATCCAGGTCAATCCTTCTATCCAAAGGATTTTTGAATGATGTGGAGTCCTCCATGGGCAGAGTTACATTCTTTGCCAATCAAGCAACTGCCGCATCAACTACCGGCATAGAAGAGAAGGAGTGTGCATCTGCGTCTGCCAGAGGATACAGTTTGGAAAAGCGGGCCAAGGATAGCTTTTTATCTGTCCTAACCTATTCATCTTGTATAATCTCCAGAATTTCCCCCATTAATGAGAACACAATTTGTTTCCTTTTGAGGAATGGGAAATAAACTTTAACCTTGGGCGGAGGTTCCCCCGGATCTTCCCAGGCTATGGCCTCCTTCACAGCCTGAATGAAAGAATGAACCAGCTGGAAGTTAAAGCCTGAAGGTTCCCCCTCATCTGAGGATTCCTCCGTTGTCTCCTCCGGAGGATGGTCTCGTCACCCCTGAGGCAGGTATAAGTGTACTGGCTGATGATGGCCCCGGCATACTGGGATCCAAAACCTGAGCCTCTGGGATTGGGGCGGCTGGCCGTTGCGGTATTAAAGCTGCTAATTCTGAGAATGAGTCTCTCATTGTCTGTTTTAGCAGATCGACCACTTGCCAGCTTTCCTGTTCCCTGTTAGCTGCATAGTCCTTGAAACAGTCTCCACAGACTAATTTGTCTGGAAGCGGAGTTGCGCCACATGCCCAGCGTTTTTTTGAAGCTGGGCGGGCTGGAGGAGATGGAGAATAATAGGATCTCCTGGACTTCGACCTCCTTGATGACCTATGCCTCGAGGAATGGGACCTTTGCTCCGGACTCCGGTCATCGTGATGCCTGGATGACTTCCTTGAGTGTTTTGAAGGGACAGGGCTGCAACATAGGAAGGAGAGAAAAACATTTTTTTTTTTTTTTTTTTAAATCGTCCTCTTTTATTTTCCTTAACTGCGGCTGGTCCCATACCTATCTGACGTATGTGGATCTTTGTTCCTTGAAGAATGGCTCATGGTGAAAGCAAGGGCAGAGGGCTCAACTTGAGAAAGAGAGAGAGAGAGAGAGAACGGGCATATCGTTAAGTAAAACCTGTGAAAAAAAACAAGAGAAAAAACGGAATACCCAAGGACCAGAGGTTTACCTGTAACAGCTGTACAAAAGCACCAGGCACACCTGGTCTGAAGCCATCCACAGGAACACGGAGCAGAGTCCCCCTATATATATATATATATATATATATATATATATATATATATATATATATATATATATTTATGGAGACCCGCCCCCCCTCCTGGGAAAAGAGTAAGGGCGACCCATGCCTATGGGTATAGCCCTTTCCCTCAACCAAGATGGCGCCAGTGACATCATGGGCAAACCGCGCATGCGCCGGCCACGCTTGGACGCACGAGGTTCCCGAGCTTCCGGGTTGTGCGCACGCGCCATTGCCGAAGCTCCGCCCTCCCCCCCGCCGATCATCCGGCATCCAGGGGAACAAAAACTGGGCCCAAACAGCACGGAGGGACAGAAAAACGGGGCCCCCAGATGCCGTTTTCCTAGGGGAAGAAAAAGATAAAAGAAAAAAGGTGCTCATAATAGCACCAAGCATCCAGAGGCAGACAGTGCACCTCCCCCTGGGCTGCTGCTAAAGGCAAAAAGATTTAAAGGGGAAGTTTTTTTTTTTTTGAATGAATGAATGAAAGAGGAAGAGAGCAAAAGGTAAGAAGAAAAGAAGGAACAAAATAAGAAGGAAGGGGAGAAAAGGAGGGCAGGAAAAAGAGAGAGAGAGAGAGAACCAAAAGGAACAATGATACTTCATTAAATTGATCCCTCTGCCTGCACACCACTTATCCATGTATCTTGAATTGCAGAATGCGTTCCCAAGAGGAAACTTTGCTACCCCAAAAGACCCACAGAAGGGGTGCCTTATCAGCGCTAATAGCGGCCCAAGGAACAGGGACTGTGCTGGGAGAGGGTTGAACCAGGCGGATGCTGCCGACTGCAGAGGTACGGACTTGCTGCATCTTCTTCACTGATTCAAGAGGTATGAGGGAAAAAAAGGGATTTTTTGTATAACTTACCGTAAAATCCTTTTCTCTGAGTTCACTGACAGACGCAGCCTTCTTAGGACACATGGGGTTATGCTCATCCTACTAGGAGTAGACTAGGCAAAACAAACAAAAGCATAGGTTGGCCCCTCCCAGGGGGCCGTCCTCACCTTAGCATATAATCCCCCCCGCCCTGTACAGCGCATCAGTTCGTAACAAACCGTACAAAACCGACGCAGAGGGGTGGGTGCTGCGTCTGTCAGTGAACTCAGAGAAAAGGATTTTACGGTAAGTTATACAAAAAATCCCTTTTTCTCTTCCATTCACTGACAGACGCAGCCTTCTTATGACACATGGGGACGTCCCAAAGCTGTGCCAATCAAGAGGGGTGGGCAAACCATAACAACTGTACCCAACAGAAAAACGCGATAACCGCGCCTATACTGCCGCTTGTAATACTTTGTGGCCAAAGGCAGCATCCGAGGTTGCTGAAACATCAATTTTGTAAAACTTAGTAAACGTGTGCACTGAGGCCCAAGTAGCTGCCTTGCACACCTGAGACACCGAGGCTTGGTGTCTAAACGCCCAGGAAGTACTCGGGGGAACCTTGCCCCGAATCTCATATGCATGAGTCACGGTCTTCCGTATCCAACGAGACACGGTAGCTGACGAGGCCACCATGCCTTTGCGCGACCCTTCCGTCAGCAAAAATAAAGAATCAGACTTCCGAAAGGAAACTGTAGAACTCAAACACACCCGCAAAGCCCTCACCACATCCAAAGAATGTAGTTCAACCTCTTTGGGATGCGATGGGTGCGGGTACAATGAGGGAAGAACAGTATCCTCATTTAAATGAAAGGAAGAAACCACCTTCGGAAGAAACGAAGGGGAAGGTCGCAAAACTGCCTTGTCCTTATGGAGGACCAAGTAAGGTGACTTGCAGGATAATGCTGCCAACTCAGACACCCGCCTGGCGGATGTGATAGCCACCAGAAAGGCCACTTTCTGCGACAACAGTCGTATGGGAATGTCCCTAATCTTTTCATATGGTGGCTTCTGCAGCACAGAAAGCACCAGATTCAGATCCCACGGCGCCAGAGGCGACCGTATCCGAGGAGCCACATGACGTACCCCCTGTACAAATGTACGGATCAATGAATGAGACGCCAAGGGTCGTTGAAAAAGAACCGCCAGGGCTGAAATCTGCCCCTTAAGCATACTTAACGCCAGGTTCTTGTCCAGTCCTTGCTGCAAAAATGACAGTATTCTGGACACCATAAACGAGCGGGGGTTTCAACCCCCTGCCTCGCACCAGGCAATATAGGCCTTCCAGGTCCTATGATAAATCTTACGTGAGGTACTCTTACGTGCTTTAATCATAGTAGGGATTACGGAGTCAGAGACACCCCTTATCCCTCAACACCTGGGACTCAATAGCCAAGCCATCAAAGCCAGAAAGGGTAAAGCAGGGTGCAAGATGGGCCCCTGAGACAGTAGGTCTTCGCGAAGTGCAAGACGCCACAGAACATCTGCCACCATCCGCACTACGTTGGCGTACCAAGGACGCCAAGGCCAATCCGGAGCTACCAGGATTGTCGGGATTCCCTCTGCTTCTATCCTGCGTACAACGCGTGGTAGAATCTTTAGAGGAGGAAAGATGTACAGTAGCCGATACAGACCCCATGGCGCTATCAGTGCATCCGAGGCAACCGCCAACGGATCTCTTGTTCTGCACACAAAGGTCTGTACCATGTGATTGTACCTGGAGGCCATAAGGTCCACCTCTGGTGTGCCCCATTTGAGGCAAATCTGGCGGAACACTTCTGGATGTAGGGACCATTCCCCTTGAACCAGAGTCCGGCGGCTGAGAAAGTCTGCCTGCCAATTTTCCACGCCTGGAATGTAGATTGCAGAGAGAGCTGGCACGTGAAGTTCTGCCCACCGAAGGATCAGAGCTGCCTCCGCGGCTGCTGCTGCGCTTCTTGTTCCACCCTGATGGTTCACATATGCCACAGCCGTGGCACTGTCCGACTGAACCCGAACAGGGAGGCCTCGCAGCCTTTCTGTCCAATGGGACAGACAAAGCCTGATTGCTCTCAGTTCCAGTACATTTATCGGAAGACAAGCTTCCCGCACTGACCAATGACCCTGGGCAGAGAATTGCCCCAGGACTCCTCCCCAGCCCGATAGGCTGGCATCCGTCGTTACTATCGACCAATTGAGGGGAGGAAAATTTTTCCCCAACTTTAGGGCCGGAGCCCAAATCCACCAAATCAAGGATCCTCGAGACTGATGATCCAACCTGTCTAGGGATTTCCTTTTGCAGGAGCCGAGTGTGACTCTGGGCGTAAGGTACCGCTTCGAAAGTCGACACCATGAGCCCCAACACTCGCATACAGAACCGTAAGGAGAACCACTGGCATGATAACAGGGTTCGCACTGCTGCCTGAAGTGACAGGAGCTTGCTCGTTGTTGGAAACACCCTTGCCTGTACCGTGTCCAGAATCAGACCCAGGTATTCCAGCCGGCAAGACAGAGTTAATGATGACTTCTGCAGGTTGATCAGCCAACTGAACTCCTCTAATGTGGACACCGTGATTGTCACGTTCTCCTCCAGAGCTGTAACAGACTCTGCTCTCAGGAGTAAATCGTCGAGGTACACTACAACCGCGATACCTCTCTGTCTCAGCAATGCCAGCATCGGGGCCACCACCTTGGTGAACACTCGGGGAGACGAGGCCAGCCCGAAGGGAAGAGCCACAAACTGGTAATGCAGGTCCCCCACTGCGAAACGCAGAAAATGCTGATGACTGAGACAGACCGGAACATGGAGATACGCATCCCTGATATCCAAGGACGCCAAGAATTCCCCTTGGTGCAGGGCGGCCACAACCGAGCGGATGGACTCCATCCTGAAACTCTTCGTCTTTACGAAGTGGTTTAACGCCTTCAGGACCAGAACTGGTCTGACCCCGCCCTTTGTGGGCACCACAAAAAGGTTTGAGTAAAATCCGTAAAATCTTTCCACCGTGGGTACCGGTACAATGACCCCCTGTTCGGCAAGTGCCCGAACGGCGCCTAGAAGCGCCTCCCGACGCTCCTGAGGGAGCCTCAAGTTTGAGGGGCAGAACCTTTCTGGGGGCAGAGAGCTGAATTCTATCCTGTACCCGGAGGATACCACCTCCAGTACCCACCGATCAGTGATGCGGGCAGCCCATCTGTCTGCGAACCCCAGTAACCGGCCCCCCACCCGTGAGGCGGGTGGGGGCAACCCATCATGCCTGTAGATTTATCCTTTGCTTTTTCGGACTTATGCTGCCAGGGCCTTTTACTGTGCCCCGCGAAAGCCTTCCCGGCTTTGAAGCCCTTACCCGCTGAGCCGGGTGCCCGAAAAAACTTCTTCTGACCTGAAGAGACAGGGCCCTGCCTACGGCGAAAATCTCGCCGCTTTGGCTCTGGAAGATAAATACTCTTCCCTCCCGTTAAATCCTTAATGATTTCATCCAACTGTGGGCCAAACAGACGTTCTCCCTGAAAGGGAAGGTCTGCCAGAGCTTTCTATGAAGCCTGGTCGCCCGACCAAGAGCGGAGCCACAGCACCCGCCTGATCACAATCGAAAAAACAGACATTTTTGACAATATGGGAAGAAGGTCCAAAGCAGCATGGCATATGTAGCGAAGACCTTCTTCCAAATGTTGTGCCCGCTGTACTTCAGCCTGTGCACATTCACTAGACAAGCCAGTGTGCAGTGTGGCAGAGTGCTCACAAAGAGACTGTGCCGCCATTGCAGCTGCTAGGGCCGGCCGCATGGCTGACCCAGCCAACAAGAACAGTGCTTTAGACACTGCCTCTGTGCGGCGATCGGCCGCCTCCCTAAAGGATGGAGACCCCTCCAAGGGAATGGTGGTTGCTTTATTTACACGAGCCATGGC
The DNA here is from genome assembly GCA_018402905.1 of Glandirana rugosa. Classification (NCBI taxonomy): domain Eukaryota; kingdom Metazoa; phylum Chordata; class Amphibia; order Anura; family Ranidae; genus Glandirana; species Glandirana rugosa. The sequence continues at coordinate 330,161 of BLSH010045480.1, read as the reverse complement.
AGGGTCCACCACTGGGGAAGCCCATCTCTTAGTAAAGCTTTCCTCAAAGGGGTAGCGAACAGCAAAGCTTTTAGGCAAAGCAAAGGAATTTGGTGGCCTACGCCATTCCTTGAACACCGCCTGTTCAAACACCTGATCATAAGGGTAAGCCCTAGGGGACCTAGGGGGTTTAAGTGGTCCACAAACATATGCAGACTCATGCGACTCCCCTGCTGGAGTCGCGGATATCAGTGATCAGTGCTTCCACTATCGCTTTATCACGCGAAAAAGGAGCCTCCTGATCCTCTTCGCCCTCTGAGGGCAGCTCACCCTCTGAAAGATCCACAGGTATGACCATTGAGGCGCTCTCTAGATCTGAATCCTCCCCTGAGGAAAGAGGGGGGTGGGCGCTTCTGGGGGCCCCTCGTAACGGGCACCCCTGCCCGGGGGAAGAACTCCCCAAACAACGCCCTCAGCTGTTCCAAGGACACTAATGTTCCTGGGGTGGACTGTAGATCCGCAGGTACCCCTGCCATAGAATTGCCGGCCTCTGACATCTCAGCCTTCCGGCACCCCCACTGTGTGACCACCACCTCTACCCTACCAATCAACCCGGGAGGATCGCATCCACCGCTACCAGCACCCAGGGAGAGCCAGCTATACTTGCTGTTTTGATGCCTCAGCACTCCGACCGGAAGAGCAATGCCCACAAACTACTGCACGCCAGGAGCTTGTTACTGTGTGTCAGCCACGTTGTCCAAGTGCAAACCGGAAGCCCACTTCCGTTTTTAAACACTTCCTGTAAAAGGACTGCACTTCTCTCAAACGACCACTGGGGGCCGCCAGAGAGCAGGCTGGAAACCGCATGGTTATCAAACAATGGACGCTGCCATTACACACGCGCGGTCGGCCATGAACACGCGGTGCTCCACACTCCAATGGCGGCGACCCGCCTAACACAGTGCTCCGGACGGTCGGTGCAGAGTCGAACGGTCAGTGCATGGTGCGGTACTGCGG
>BLSH010045480.1:286827-300946 GCA_018402905.1 Glandirana rugosa | reverse complement strand
AAGACAACAAAGCACTGGAGATTTTTTAAGATTACTAATATTGGACACTAATTATTTTTATTTATTTTTTGAATTGTAAGAGCACTTTAACCACTTCAATACTGGGCACTTAAACCCCCTTCCTTCCCGGACCAATTTTCAGCTTTCAGCGTTGTTGCAGTTTGAATGACAATTGCGCGGTCATGCGACACTGCACCCATATGAAATTTTTATCATTTTTTTCACACAAATAGAGCTTTCTTTTGGTGGTATTTAATCACCCCTGTTTTTTTTATTTTTTGCGCTATAAATTAAAAAAAGACAAAAAATTTTCAAAATCAATGCATTTTTCGGCGTTTCTGTTATAAAATTTTGCAAATAAGTAATTTCTCTTGATAAATTTTGACCAAAAATGATACTGCTACATTTCTTTGGTAAAAATAACCCAAATTGGAGTTTATTTGGAGTTGGCGGACAGACAGATGTGACGGGGACTGTGAAAGATGCGACGGTGACATACAGATGTTTTGTGTATGGTGACAGATGTTTGGGGACTGTGACAGATGTGATTGGGGACATACAGATGTTTTGGGGGCTGTTTTATGGGGACACTGACATGTATGTGGACAGGAGTATCAGTGTGCTTGGTGCACTGTGTGGGGGGCGATCTGTGACAGCTTTCTGCATGAAATCCTCACCATGCAGAAAGCTGTCACAGAGCTGCAGCTCCCCCCTCCCCCCGCACTGAGCTCGGCGGGGGAGAACTGTCACAGAGACGCTTGTCTCTGTTTACAATGTGACGGCTGTGATTGGACACAGCCGTCACATGATCAGGAGGGCCAGTCACTGCGCCCGTATCCCGATCTCCGCTCAGCTGGATCCTGTGATCATAATGATCACAGGATCCAGCAGCAGCGCGGCGCGTGCCCGCGCTGCGAGCTCCCGTTCTGCAGGACGTATATGTACAGTGGCCGGGTGGGAGGTGGTTAAAGAGGACGTAAACCCTGATGGGGTTTACTTCCTTTATATTCCCCTGCAAAGTAGAAGCATAATGCATCGCATAGTAGCCCATTATGTGTCAATTACCTGCAAACAAAGACTGTGATGTCCAGCGATGTCCCCTGTGCAGGCAGTGTCCATTTTCAGCCCCTCTTCCTTCTGGGACCGCAACTCCGGCTCTGTGACTGGCCAGAAGTCGCGGGAGCCGCCAGTCACAGCACAATCTCAATGAAGAAACAGCACGGAGGCCGTTTCTTCACTGTGCATGTGCCGAATGACGTCAGCAATGCTAGTACACTGTACATCTCCTAAACCATGCAGGTTTAGGAGATATGCAGGGCACCTACAGGTAAGCCCTATTACAGATTTACCTATAGGTTAAAGTGGTTGTCATGGGTTGACAACCACTTTAAAGAACTTTTCAATAGATGGACTTTAATGTTATTGATGAATTTGTTAGTATTCATTAGCACGTAGTACTTTATTTTTTTTTTTTGCAATAGGGATTTTTATCATCAATTGTGTAATGCACAAGGTTAAATAATTAGCACAATTAATATATACTGAATGTTCACTGATATTGGGTCATAGACCACCACTAGCGCCCCCTAGCTATAAATTCACTGACAAAATATTGCAACAACCGCCACTTTATTCTCTAGGGTCTCTGTTAAAAATAAGTATATAATGTTTGGGGGTTCCAAGTAATTTTCTAGCAGAAAATACTGATTTTAACTTGTAGAAACAAGTGTCAGAAAAAGGTTTAGTCTTTAAGTGGTTAAACTGACCTCATTTACAGACTGAAGTTCATCCCTTTGATCTAAAAACTAAATGTTACAATTTTTATAGTTATCTCCCCCTAAGCAATGTTGTGATACACTTGGCAGGCTGACTTTTTTTCAGCTGTGAGCAGAGAACGGCTCTGCACTAAATCGAGGAAATGTTTTAAGATCGATATCAATTCTTTTAACAATTATTAGTGCAGCTCTACCACAGATCCATCCATGTTGCTGCATAGGAGTCTGAAGGGGTTTTCCCTTTCCATCTAAAGTTGAAAATGCCATCTAAGCGGCATTGAACAGTTCCCTGACTTGTCTGGTGTTTTCCTTGGCCTTCATGATGCTGTTTGTTCACAAAGGTTCTCTAACAAACCCCTAAGGGCTTCACAGGACAGCTGTATTCATACTGAGATTAAACACACAGGTGGACTCTATTTACTAATTAGGTGACTTCTGAAGGCAATTGGTTCCACTAGATTTTAGTTAGGCATGTCAGAGTAAAGGGGGCTGAATACAAATGCACCCCACACTTTTCAGATATTTATTTGTAAAAAATGTTGAAAATAATTTATCATTTTCCATCCACTTCACAATTATGTGCCACTTTGTGTTGGTCTATCACATAAAATTCCAATAAAATACATTTACATTTTTGGTTGTAACATGACAAAATGTGGAAAATTTCAAGGGGTATGAATACTTTTTCAAGGCACTGTAGCCAATGCAGCAACTGTAAAGGAATGAAATCTTAATAGGAAAATATTAAAATGTCACACGTCGACCAGCCTGATTAGGCCTCATACACACGGGCTTAAAAAAAAAAAAAAAAAAAAAAAAAAAAGCTGTAACGTCAGTACCAACACCAGGGAAAAAGCCACATTAAAAACGCAATTCTATCAGGGTTTTGCATTGGCGTCAATGTGGGTTTTTCCACACTAGCTTTAAGCGGCATTTCTCTGCATCTATTCAAAATCACTGGTTCCCTATGGGAGCCCATTGATTTGAATATAAGTCGCACCAGAAGTCGGATCATGATGATCCGACTTGCGGTGCGACTTGTGTGCAGAGGATCTTGAAGGGGAACCCCCCCAAAAATGTAATGTATATATATATATATATATATGTGTGTGGGTTTCCCCCTCAGGAGGTACAAGACCGTTCGGTCTGGTATGGATTTTAAGGGGAACCCCCCCATGCCAAAAAAAATGGCGTGGGGTCCCCCCAAATCTATACCAGACCCTTAACCGAGCACGCAGCCTGGCAGGTCAGGAAAGGGGGTGGGGATGAGTGAGCGCCCCCCCGAACCATACCAGGCCCCATGCCCTCAACATGGGGAGTATGGGTGCTTTGGGGCAGGGGGGCCCTGCGCCCCCACTCCAAAGCACCTTGTCCCCATGTTGATTAGAACAAGAGCCTCTTCCCGACAACCCTGGCCGTTGGTTGTCGGGGTCTGCAGGTGGGGTCTTATAGGAATCTGGACCCCCACCCTATGTGAAGGAGTATGAAGTACATTGTACCCCTACCCATTCACCTGGAAAAAAAAAGTGTGTCCAAAAAAACACACTACACAGGTTTTTAAAATATTTTATTAAAGCTCCGGCGTCTTCTCCCTCTCCGGTGCTGCCTTCTGCTCTTTTGCAGGGTTTCTGCTCTGTTGCCACTGTCGTCTCCCTCTCTCTTCTGGAGATGTTGACAGGTCGCTCTCTCCCACTCAAATGCCAGGTCCGTGCTGCGCAGTCTTTATATTGGCAGGGGGCGGGGCCACCCGCCAATGTCATCCTGAGGCCCCACACCTCTTTATAACATCACATCCCGGGGCAGGGCTGTGACATCTTAAGGGGGTGGAGCTTTCGCCGATATAAGGCAACGCGCAGCACAGACTTGGCATTCGAATGGGAGAGTATGACGAATCAACATCTCCAGAAGAGAGGTTGGAGACAGCGGCAAAAGAGCAGAAGACGGAAACCCTGCAAAAGAGCAGTAGACAACGCCAGAGAGGGCGAAGAGGGAAGACGCCGGAGCTGATTTGATAAAATATTTTAAAAACCTGTGTAGTGTGTTTGTTGGACACTTTTTCAGGTGAATGGGTAGGGGTAAAATGTACCCCATATTCATTCACATAGGGTGGGGGTCTGGGATCTGGGGGCCCCCTTGTTAAAGGGGGCTTTCAGATTCTGATAAGCCCCCGCCCGCAGACCCCGACAACCAAAGGCCAGGGTTGTCGGGAAGAATCTCTTGTTCTTGTGAACATAGGGACAAGGTGCTGTGGGGTGAGGGGCACAAAGCACCCATACTCCCCATGTTGAGGGCATGTGGCCTGGTATGGTTCAGGAGGGGTGCACTCGCTCGTCCCCATCCCCTTCCCTGACCTGCCAGGCTGCGTGTTTGGATAAGGGTCTGGTACCACCTGGAGGGGAACCCCATACAATTTTTTTCTTCATTTTTGAGGGGGGGTTCCCCTTCCAGATCCTCAGCACACAAGTCAAATCAACATGATCCCACTTCTGGTGCAACTTCTATTCAAAATCAATGGGCTCCCATAGGGAACCATTGATTTTGATTAGAGGCAGAGAAATGCCTGATGAGGCTTAACTCTGTGTATACAATGTTAAGCCGTGTTTTTGAGCGTTTTGCTGGCTCCGCATCAAAACAGCTCAAGCGCTGCAGCTTTGGAACGCACAGGTCCTGTGTTCGTTCTACAGCTTAACGCAGAGGCCACTTACAGCTCAAAAACGTCAGCGTGTGTATGAGGCCATTGAATAACATGGTGTGGCGTTCTTAAGCTGCAAAAACAGCTTAAAATCGTGGAATAAATAACACCTGTGTGTATGAGGCTAAGGCTTCTGATTAACTTCAACAAATGGGTCTCTTAAATCAGGTTCTTTGCTCACATTTTCACAGTGATGTGGCTGACCAACTTCATATATTCTAGTCTCATCCACTGACACATTTATTGGACAAATGTACATTTCATTTTACAACCGAAACTGGGCTTTGCAGTTCTCAAGACTCTTGAGGTATTCCTTTTACGTTTTCCTCATCTTTTTGTGCAAAGTTGTTCTAATATTAGCCAAGTGCTGACTGCTGTGTTTTTACACAGTTAAACCCATGCGGATTTACAGGAAAAGTCGATGTAGACAAATCGGGGTAAAATGGTCCCTAGCCAGTACCCCAAGGAAGGATTGAAAGGATTGGATCACGACACCAGATATAGATAAGACCTCAACATTTAAAAAAATAATACATTTATTATTGGTACATTCAATAAAAAAGGGGAAATTTGACAATGATCATAAAAACAAACATTTGCACCACTCTACAATTCGCCCCATAGGAGGGTTTTTTTTGCATGGTGTCAGGACACAGATATCAAGGAATCTCTACATATTTTGCGGATAAGCTTCCGCTTAATCAGGAGGGATATCCACATGTCCATTTCGTATGGAGAGGTCCCAGAGTGCACAGACACCCGACATCTAGAAGGCTTCTTCCAACTAGTCCAGCATCCCGATCTTTAGGCCATTGAGCTGCTACTTTTTAAGCATCATTTTGATACTTTTATGCCACCACAGACGTCAGTGATTACACCCTGGGACTAAGCAATAAACCCCTTTATATACTTATCAGAAAATAGTTTTTCTGGTAAACCTCCATAACACTACGCCATTTCTGCCGACCGGGAACGTCTCTTTGTCTCGGTACACCTGGTATAACTGGACATATGGATGTGTGGGGTCGTGATAGTCCACCCCTTTCAACCCTTCCTTGGGGTACTGGCTAGGGAACAATTTACCCCGATTTGTCTACATTGTTCCATAGACAAACCAAGGAGATTTGTGTCATCTCTGTGTATCATCTGAGGCTGTTCAATTCACTGGGTATATGGAGGGTTTACATCCACTTTGAGATTCATCAATATAACTGGGTCTCTGTGCTTCTCTTTGCAATGCAGGCAAATTATGACCGTGGAAGAGGGACGCAGGGTATTATACGTAGCTTCCTTATAACACCACAGCACCTTGCCTCATTTCTTCTTTCAAGAGCCCTCAGCTCTGATGCAAGCAGTGGGTCAGCAACTACAGTACTAAATGGAGCTGGACATTTTCCAGCCCAGAAATGAGACTGGCTCTATTTGACTTGCTGTAGCTTTTCTAATGTACACTTCAAGAAGCTCAGAGTGCACAGTGATATCACGGTTAGCAATTTCAGTATAGAAGAGGAGCCTGTGCAACTGAGCAGATTGGTTAATGTCCATCTTTAATGTCTATTATATATTGCAACTTCCTATAGTAGAAGATGGCCATCAATGGGGTGGGGAGACCATGAGTACCCTACAGTACTCCTGTCAGAGGACAGGTCCCTGTAATAGCAGAGCTTTTTCCACTCACCAAATGGCTTGCGTTTCCCACCTTCCCTCTTTAAAGTATGTCATTTTTACCTGGCAATCATGCCAGTAACACAACCTGTCCTAGGATATGCACTCACTAGGCCTGATTAACTAGGATTGCTGGTTGTAGAGGAATCTGAAAGTGGCACATTGCATTTTACATAAACATATTTTGCACTGCATATAATTAAGCAGCACGGAAATCCTGATCTTGACCATCTTATGGCATTATCTTTTTGGCGCAATACTGCAAAGCTTCACTGTGCAAAATATTGCCAAAACATTTTTTAAAAAAATTATTTGGCACAGATCGACATGCTGCACCTTGGAATATTTCATCATTTGGTGTGCTAGTTACTGTTCAAACCCTAAAACTTGATAATAATCTGGTACATTCCATAAATCTGTGTTCTGTGCACCAAAAATATTTGACAAACTATCAATAACTTATCTGGCCCACTGTGGCTATGGAACAGCCATGTAACTCAAACAGATAGTGTGTTCAGACTACTGAACCCCCCCCAACATCTCCATAACATAGGGAAGAGGTGATTTGTATTTCACAGAGGACGACTAGGCAGGATTAACTGTAAAGTGCACAGGGGAACTATGGATTTCTGGATCCGCAGTTAATAAGCATTCAGCTAAAACTAAACATTTTCAATGATATATTTACCAGACGAAGAGAGAACAAATAAGACAAGTTCATTGCTGGGGTTTACAATATACTGAAGGTGTACAGGAGAGGATATGTCATCTGTGCCCAGTATTGCCACGAAGATTTAATCAAGCTTGGTGCAATCCCCTTATCTTTTTTCAGTAAGAAAAAGACAGACTAAGGGTGAAAAAGGAGTCGCATCATCTGTGTGACTGACAGGTCATTTCCTTATCTCCTGAACAGAGTATACAGGAGCTTCACACACCGCCCCCCCCCCATCTCCTCCAGCTCTCAGTAAAGAGCTGGGTGGGGAGTCTTCTGACATCACAACTCCACCCACCGAGCTCTAGCAAACAGATACACCCACATTCCAGTGTTTTGCAAGGCTGCTACTGCTGAAAGGGTTGACATTTGCAAGGTAGAGATACATGTAGGAGGCTTGCATGTTCGTATAAATTAATATTGTGTGATTCGTTTATACTGGGTGAGTAGTGGGTTTACATCTACTTTAAAGGTAGTACGCTGTACATCAGGTTCCCTGACAATTCTGTCGCTGATCGCTCAGCAATGATTCTGTTGCTTATCTTAAAAAGTAAATAACAAAGAAGGAAAAATGAGAATGAGCGCTGAAGCTTTCACCTTCAAAAACAATGACAGCTCACATATTTATACCCAGTAGATTCCTTTAAAGAGAACCAGTAATGACTAGCCTTATGCAAAATGTGAATGATTTGTCTTCATTTTAAAATTGTGCCCTTTACCTATGAGAAACTTACATGTGTGTTCTGTGTCAGGTTAAATAGTTGACAGGGCAGCAACTGTCAGACTTTAGGTAAGCTGTCACCCCTAACTCAAGCTAAAGAATCAGACACACCAAATTTAAATAGGGGTGCAGATATAAGATTTTTTTGACTTACCGTAAAATCCTTTTCTCTGAGTTCATTGACGGACACAGCGTTCCATTTTTCTTGACCAGTGGGTTAATATCGCCCTCTACAGGAGTAGGACTAGGTAGAAAAGAAAAAAAAAAAAAAAAGACTTGACTACGCCTATGGGCAGTCCTAGGCGATATACACCCCCCTCTTTGCTATAGGCCTTCAGTTTAGTAACAAGCAGTATCAGAAGCATCAAAACATCAAGCATCAAGAGGGGTGGGTGCTGTGTCTGTCAATGAACTCAGAGAAAAGGATTTTACGGTAAGTCAAAAAATACTATTTTCTCTTTCGTTCAATAACAGACACAGCGTTCCATTGTTCTTGAGCAGTGGGATGTCCCAAAGCAGTGTCAAACATGAGTGGTGAGATACCGAAAAAAAAAAAAAACCCAAGCTAGCACAAGAGCCAACTAGGTAACAGAAGCTCAACACAGAGCAACTGGAGCCCACCTTTACAATACTCCCTCAAGAGGGGATAGACCCTCCAAACCGCAGTCTGCAAAATCTGGGCCAAAGCAGCATCCGCAGGTGCCAGCACATCCACGTCATAGAATGTTGTGAAAGTGTACACCTACAACCAGGAGGCCATCAGCCAAACTGCGCAAACGACGCCTGATGACAAAAGACCCAAGAAACACTAAGCACCCGAGTAGAGTGCGCCGTAACAAGGAAAAAAAGAGGAACTCGACCCCCGACAGAATAGGTCAGAGTCATCTGTCAGAGCCATCCAGAAATGATCACAAGCGAAGCAAACAACCCCCATACTTGAGTCTAACCTCTGACAAGACTCAAGGGCTGCCAAATACACCCGATCACCCCAAATCCCGATATGTTGACAAGGGACAGGGAGAGTAACACAATGTCCTTATTCAAAAGGAAAAAAACCAAGTCCAGACCCCATGGCAGTAGAAATGACCGCACCAGTGGAGATACACGTCGAGCCCCTGAACAAAAGTTATGCACCAGAAAATGCAAGACCAGGGGATGCCGAAGAAAGCTGCAAAGGCTGACCTAGTACTTGTAGGTACTCAAGCCCATGTCCACTTAATCCCCCATGAAGAAAGGACAGAAGTGGAACCACAGAGGATGACGAAAGTGTCACATACTGTGGTAGCTTTCCCTAGAAGGAGATGCCTCAGTCTTCAGCAGTGCCAGAACAGCAGCACCTGGCTATCACAGCTAGGTCATCAAACCAAAACCACTGACTGTAAACAAGCCGGAAGAACGGCCCTAGGGACCGCAGATCCTCCTCGATAGGTAGTCCCCAAAGAACATTGATGACCAGGCATACCAGGTCAGCTTACACAGACAGTATCATCCGGAAACAACAGCATAACCTGAATCCCTGGGGCCATGACCCTGTGCAAAAGGTCACAGCCGAAGCTGGTGAAGAGGAGATGCCTAGACCAAACGATACTGGCCCCACAGGCCACCAGAACATGTGAAAAGCCCACCAGAAGATCCCGTGACCGAGCCCAAGCTCTCGGTCCCTTTCTGTTGAGCTGGTACGCACAAAGTGCCCATCGGGAGCCTATCTGAGGACACATGGCTCAGCGAAGAACCCACCAGTGTTCCCAGGCTAGCCATCTGAGGTATCCACCTGCTAGTATTCCAATCCCGGGAAACGTACGTAGGAGAGATCTGCACCGGGAAACCCCGAAGATGATCCGTCCACGATCCAGACAAAATCTGATCCCTTGCCATCCATACATGGAGGGAAAGGATTTGCTCTGTCAAGAACCGAAGAACGAAGCCACCAGACCAAGAAACCCCTGGCTTCCTGATCCAGCCTATCCAATCACCCAAAGACCTCGGGCACTAGTCCCATTATGTCAGAAACTTCCTTAAAGGAAGCTTGCACGGAACTGTGCAATGGAAACGCCTTGAAAGCAGATATCATTAGACCCAACAACCACACGCAGGCCCGCAAGGAGCTCCACCTGCCTGACACAGCAGACAAAACGCATCAAGAAACTCCTGGAGCTTTATGATAAAAATAGGAAACCTTGTGAGCTGCTACAAACAAGCAAGACAGCTGCCAGCACTACTCACATCCCAAATTGTGATTAAGGCAAGTAAACAATCTATATGTACATACACAAATTTATGCATGTATGAGTGCAGCGCTTATGTACCAATGATCATATTACTTAAAAATGAATCATATATAAAGTCGGTACAGTGAAAACAATGTGCAAAATACAAATATGCCACAGACATGCTAAGTGCTTCTAGTGCATTGTTCTTGCATTCATAAGTCCTTGTGAATCAACCCCAGGTAGACTGACAGCAGTTCTGTCCTCAGTATGGTACAGACTTCATCCAATATTAGGGGTCACAGTTATAATATCAAATCGTTCATTCCAGCTGGTAATCTTATTTCAAGTGAACACACAGCACCCTGTGCCCACCACCAGATGTGCCCTCACCTTAAGGGCGCTTGTAACACGCCTTTGACAACTCAATCACTGTATTAGGGGGTCTCTTCCAATTCAGAAAGATCCCAAAACTGCTCCAAAGATTTTCATTATACTCAACAGGGCTTATTCCATCCCCTCCAAGTTCCACAGGTTACATGCAGGGATAATAATAATAATGCCAAACATCGCGTAATCCCGTTTCACAAAACATTTATTAAAATAAATCTTCATTAAAAACACACATTTACACAATGAATAAGATGCCTGTATGTTAAAGAGTGGCCAGTGCCGAGCCGTCACCTGACCAGGTCGATGGACGAGGATTGACCACGTAGCCATAGAGAGAAGTGCTGGATTCCATGTCTGCCTGAAGGAGCTGTGTATCCCAGGGACAGGTGACGGCTCGGCACTGGCCACTCTTTTTTTCTATTTTAGACCGAGGAAGTGATACACCTTCCCCCTTCATGAGGCACGTAACAATGTCATCCAGGGTTGCCCCGAAGCGACAATGGACAGTCCACAGACCAACCTCAGGCCACAAACAGGTCAAAGCACCACTGTGGAAACAGAAAGCTCAGTAACCAGGGGGACGGCAGTCAAGAGGCATAGCAGACCAACAGATCCGCCAATCAGCACAGGCAGGGTAATTCAGCTCCAGACATGTCCATCGGATCTGTAAAACCGGAGATTTTCTACCGGCATCATGGTTGTTTCATGACGTTAAGAGACGGGAATCCACCACTGGTGGAAACAGTCCACTTCGTAAGGAGGGACCCCCCCAAGTAGTACCCAACCACGAGCCTCTCTGGATCACAAAGGGAGGAAACATCCTCGCTACGTGACTGGACAGGGAGCGTGTGAACAAAACCGTAAGGAGGGCCACGGCTGTGGCCAGATTGTTCGAGGTCCCGCACAGGGCCCCCCACACTGGTCTAGGCCCCGCAGAAGGAATGCCACCGACGCCCCTGCACAGTGGACACAGGCCGAGGCCCCTCTCTGAGTCAGGACCCCACACAGGGAGTGCCCCGTGGCCCCTCACAGGGGACGCCTATCGAAGTCCTGCACAGGTGACATTTGAGGTCCCACATGAGGCCCCTCACAGCGAGCATTGGCTGAGGCCCCGCCCAGAGAGCCCGCACAGGGGACGCAACCGAGGTGCCGCACAGGGGACGCAACTGAAGGTGCCGCACAGGGGATGCAACTGAAGGTGCCGCACAGGGGACGCAACTGAAGGTGCCGCAACTGAAGGTGCCGCAACTGAAGGTGCCGCAACTGAAGGTGCCGCAACTGAAGGTGCCGCAACTGAAGGTGCCGCAACTGAAGGTGCCGCAACTGAAGGTGCCGCACAGGGGACGCAACTGAAGGTGCCGCACAGGGGACGCAACTGAAGGTGCCGCACAGGGGACGCAACTGAAGGTGCCGGACAGGGGACGCAACTGAAGGTGCCGGACAGGGGACGCAACTGAAGGTGCCGGACAGGGAACGCAACTGAAGGTGCCGCACAGGGAACGCAACTGAAGGTGCCGCACAGGGAACGCAACTGAAGGTGCCGCACAGGGAACGCAACTGAAGGTGCCGCACAGGGAACGCAACTGAAGGTGCCGCACAGGGAACGCAACTGAGGCCCCACACAGGGGGCACACACTGGGGCCCCCCAGGGCGCCGCCAGAGGTCCCGCACAGAGGAAACAGAGCTGGGCCCAGAAGGGGGGCATCCATGGGGGGGCTCACCCAAAAGGGTGTTGCCCCTCTGCCAGAAGGCGGCCGTGAGGGCTAGTAGGCTGAAGGTCACCCCTAGCGGGGCACAGCCTAGTAGGCCGCAAAAAAAGTGGCCTAAATTTGGGATTGTGCGGCCTGCGGGTGGACCGGACCATCCGGAGCCGTGGAACGGAGGCCAGACGAGCCAGAAAAGGAGGCAGCCCCAGGGCCCCCCCAGTCGGTAGGCCGCGAAATCGCGGCCTAAATTACCAGAGGGCCGCTGCAGGAGGCCACAATCACAGCCTTTCGGTCCAGGCGTTACCCAATCCCTCGCAACAACCCCCAGGGTTGGTACAGAGCCCAAACAAGCACCCAGGCCAGAGGCCTGGGACTCAGCCGGGAACCGGGGGGGGGGGGGGAAGAGGAGGTTAACCCCGGAGGGACCGACCACCCCAGGGAGTACCCGCACCCCCGTTCAGGGAAGGAGAGGTGGGGGCTCCTTACTCACCGATCTAACGTAAGCCATGTGGGTATGCTCCCAGACAGATCCTCCTCACCCCTCAGTGGGGGGGGCTGTCCATAAGGAACACTGCAACTCAAGCCTAGACCCGGTCGTATGCGACCTCGCAAGATGTTCAACATGCAGGGCCAGCCCTCGTCCAGGGGGCTATGGCACGGCCAACCTAGCGTGAAGCTGCAGTCTGCACGTTCTCACTGGCCAGACCCTCTGGTGCTATAGTGACCAGCCCCACAAAGCCCGGCAGTTGATTGTAGATCTCACCATAAAAAGATCCAGGGAAAAAGATAAAAGCAAACACAAAATGTTGCCAGGACTAGAGATACCAGCAGCGAGCTACGTCCTTACTCCTGACTAGGCAGGAAAAAAAACTGAAGGCCTATAGCAGAGAGGGGGGTGTGTATCACCTAGGACTGCCCATAGGCGTAGTCAAATATTTTCTTTTCTGTCTAGTCCTACTCCTGTAAAGGGTGATATAACCCACTAGTCAAGAAAAATGGAACGCTGTGTCTGTCATTGAACGAAAGAGAAATACAAGTTACCTTCACATTTATAGTAAATAAAGGCAGCATTGGTGGGATTCATAAAGAGTGCCTCAGACACTAAAGAATTCCAATTTACAAATCAACATACACACAAAATTGGTACCACCTTTTCGGTTTATGATATGGTAGTATTTAAAGCGGAGTTCCAGGCTAAAATGACACTAGGTTTAGATCGAGCACCTCACCTGCCCTAGTTTTTGGATACCCTTTTATTTTTTGGGCTTTTGTACCTTTTTTTGTTGTTCTCCAGCTCGACTTCCATCCTACCTTGCTGCGCCGGGGTACATCATTACCCAGAAGACGATGGCCCATTCAGAAAGCGCAGCGCAACTCACGCATGCGCAGTAGGATGTGAAGCCTGCAATGCCAGCGCCTGCATTAGAGCCGATAGACAAATCGGCTTCAGGGGGCCGACATTGCGGGATTCCTGGACAGGTAAGTGGCCTTATATTAAAAGTCAGCAGCTACATTTGTAGCTGCTGATTTTTTTATTTTTAGAGGCTGGAACTCTGCTTTAAAGTTTGAATTTGTCACAGGTATGAATGCTAAAATGTTGGGAACATGGATTTATTGAATTTGTGGCATGCACGGTTAACGTCTATGAAACTGTCACTATTCTAGCATAAGACCAGTTGTGATGGACTCTTCTCAAGCTAAACTGAAGATTTTAGATTCATAGTTTTGAAGGTTTCATTTTTAAACGAAAACTGCAGTTTATGCACTAAGAGTGCCAACGATCATCCTTACTTTTCTGCATCTAATCAGACTGAAAAATTTGCATTTCAATGGTTTTACAGGGTCGGTTTAAATTAGACTGGTGAAAAGGGAAAATGTTCTTCCTGATGGCATTTACTGCCTTCATCAGGAATAGTTCCAATTGTCAAAGTGTAGCTATGAGCAAAAAAAAAAACAAAAAAAAAAAAAAAAAAAAAAAAAGTCAAATCTAATCAAGCCAACCAAAGACCGACACCCGGAAGAAGCCAGGGCACTGGCGATGGGCCAGGAATAAATATTCCTGCCTTTAGTTCCACTGTAGTAACTAGGGATGCGCATCTTCACTGGCCTCACGATTCGATTACGATTATCAGGTCAACAATTCGATTCAATTCCGCGATGCATCACGATTAAGATACAGGGGTGTCGGTGGGGTGTCAGTGGGTGGGTGGTGAGGGGTGTTAGTGGGTGGTGAGGGGTGTCAGTGGGT
>BLSH010045480.1:233705-270716 GCA_018402905.1 Glandirana rugosa | reverse complement strand
TTTGGGTGTTCTAAGTCATTTTCTAGCACAAAATAATGGATTTTTATTTGTAAACAGCAAGTGTCAGGAAAGATTTAGTCTTTAAATGGTTAAACCAAAAATCTATACAAGGGGAGTTCACTCAGAGTTCATATGCCTTTGAAGTAAATTAATTTGTATCTCTTTTCTCAGAACTTGGCTCTCTGCCCAGACTCGGACGTCTCCCCTGAGACTCAAGTCGCTCCGACTTGAAGACTTCAGATGACTTGCATTGACATTTATTACTGTCAAGTCGCGCTGAGTCACCCCGCAAGTCGGATCCCATTAACTGCACTGAAAAATCGCGGTAATGCCCAATGGAGATCGCGGGGGGAGGGGCGGGGTAGATCGAGATCGCAATTTTAATACGATTAATCGTGCAGCTCTACACAGCGGCGATCACCGCCAGCAAGGCAAACCCTGAGGACCCAGGGATGTAGCTAGGACCTGCACATAGGAGACAGCGACACAGACCGCATAGCACATGCTGTGGCGGCGCTCCTCACCACCACAATTGAGGCCACTATAGAGAAGACAATTAACAGCAGCATGGCCCAAATACAGAGAGAGATGAGAGAGCACTCTGGCAGGCTAAATCAAGCCGAACAGCGCATATCGATTCTAGAGAACAAGCTCTATCAAATGCAAGGGACAGAACAATCCCAGGAAAAAAAGAAACCAATTTATTCTACAGAAACTCGAGGACTTGGAAAACCGATCGAGACGCAATAATCTGCGTTTCATGGAAGTTCCGGAGTCGCTCCAAACCCAAAATCTGTTCTGCTCCCGGTGCATCCGCGAGACCTTGGGCCTTCCAGCCCCCGCAATGCTAGAAAAAGCTCACCGCCTGGACCCATACACTGCTGATTGTACCTCTCCACATCCTATCATAGCAAGATATTTAAACTACGCAGACAAAACAAATATCCTACAAAAATTCGGCTACCCAAAACCCCTGCAAATTGATGGAATCAAAATGCTGATCTTTGCCGACTATTCCATAGAGCTATCCAAGAAAAAAGCGTTCCAAAATATCTGCGCACAATTATTCCGCCAAATTAAATCCACTCTGCGTGCCTTCTCAAGGTCCCTATAAATTTAGGGCAATCTATAGGGAGGCGCAGACCAGGGGCATGGCGCAGACATTACGGCTCTTTCCTGAGTGGCTCTGTCACGAGTGGTGTGCAGTTTCACCGCCGCAGTTTAACGAAAGCAAGATAACTAAAGCTGGTTGAACATACAAGAACTCTGCTCCACTCTGGAAAGACGGCAAGCAAACCATCATTTGACATAGAACTTTGAAAGATAGAATAGAATAGAATTTGAAATCAGATTCCCACTCTATCCACCAACATGTTCCTTGTACTCTTCTTTCTCACATTGGTGTCTTCTATCCTCAAATTATCCCTACTTTACCCCCTCCTCTCTACCCCACAGTATACACCCATCTACTGCACCCATCATCTCCTGCAATTGCTGAAACCACATGCTGACCTAAACACCAGGGCAGTTAGACGTGCACTCATACACATCCCACTCCCCATCTTGCCTTCCTCACTCTCCTTCTCCTAGTCTCAGGGACATTTCTCCAAATCCTGGTCCTCTATTTTCTAAATGCAAAGCACATTTCCGGCACCCCTCCTCTGGCAACAGCCGCAATCCACTTAGTCTAATTTCCATCCCCCTGCTTTCTAAAACCAGCCCCCCAATCTCATGCGCCCTTTGGAATGCCCACTCCATTTGTAACAAGCCGACATCTGTGCATGACCTTTTCATTTCATGGCTTTAACATACTCACCATAACTGAAACCTGCCTTCAAAATTTTGACTCCGCTTCTCCTGCTGCCCTCTCCCATGGTGGCCTCCATTGGACTCACTCCCCCAGACTCAATGGACACAAAGGAGGTGGAGTTGGATTCCTTCTATCCCCGCAAAGCACCTTCCAAGTCCCTTCCTATCCCACCCCCTCTATCCCTCTCTTCTTTCGAGATGCACTGTATTCGTCTGTATTCTCCCATTTCTCTGAGGATTGCAGCAATCTATCGGACCAGTATCGAGCTTTGATGACTTTGCTTACCCTACTTTCTCTCCTCTGAAATGCCCACTATCATTCTTGGTGACTTCAACATTCCCATTAATGTTAACAGCCCAGCTACAGCTCAACTTAACCTCATATTTTGACCTAACCCAATGGACACACACTTCCACTCACTCCAATGGCAATATCCTTGACCTTGTATTTTCCCATCTCTGCACTCCTGGAAACCTCACCAACCCCCCCTTTCCTCTCTGATCACAACCTCATGTTTCACTGTATCCCTGCCTCCAACCACACATCCCTCCAAGCGGCAAATTATTACTTGTTCGAACCTTCGCCACTTTAACCCTTCTCTTCTCTATTCTGCTACTGACCACCTATATGACATAATCTCGCCCTTGTCTTGTCCTGATCTGGCTACCTCTGTCTACATGCAGAATCAGGCCCCGACCGTTTCAACCGTGGCAAACTGACACCACTAGAAATCTCAAGAGACATTGCCGTGCTCTTGAACGTCTGTGGCGTAAAACCAAATGCCTGCAGGACGTCGCCCTATATAAATCTGCCCTCCTAAGATACAATTCCTGCCTCCATGCTGCCAAACAAGCCTACTTTGTCTCTCTTTAATACCCTGTCATCCAGTCCCCGTCGGCTCTTCTCAACCTTTAACTCTCTGCTTCGTCCCCCACCCCCTCTACCCACTAACTCAATCACTGCTCAAGAGTTTGCCAAACACAAGATTGCCAAAGACAAGACTGATGCAATATGTGAGGACACCGCCACTGTGGGTACATCTTCCTCATATAACATACTTTTCCTAACAGCACAGTCAACGCTCTCCTCTTTTGAACTGGCTAGTACTGAAGAGGTTGCAAAACTTCTCTCAAATGCCCACCTAACCAATTATCCCCTGGATCCTGTTCCCTCACAACTACTACGGTCGCCCTCTTATTCTATCCTATGCTCCCTCACATCTTCAATCTCTCCCTCTAGTGGCATCTTCCCCTCCCCTCTAAAACATGCGCAGATCACTCCCATACTTAAAAAGCCCTCACTGGACCCCACCAATCTGAACAACTTAAGACCCATCTCATTGCTCCCATTCACCTCTAAGCTTCTAGAATGCTTAGTCTACAACCTCCTTAGCTCCTACCTCAGTGAAAATAACCTTCTTGACCCCCTACAATCTGGCTTTCACTCGCAGCACTCCACGGAAACCACCTTATTAAAACTCGCTAACGATTTACTAACTGTCAAAACCAATGGCCACTACTCTTTACTCAAAATCCTTGACCTCTCTGCGGCCTTTGAAACTGTTCACCACCCGCTCCTTCTAAATAAACACTGTTCCCTTGGCCTCCAAGACTCTGCTCTATCCTGGTTCTCCTCCTATCACAGCACTCCTTCAGTTTTACCTACAACTCTGTCTCGTCCTCTCCATTGCCCCTTTCTGTAGGGGTACCCCAAGGCTCTGTTCTTGGACCCCTTCTCTATCTACACCTCCTCCCTTGGACACTTGACAACTGCCCACGGCTTCCAATACCACTTATATGCCGATGACATCCAAATCGGTCTACTCCTCACCTCACTCCTTCAGTCTCCTCTCGGATTACTAAATTGCTAACTGACATATCAGCATGGATGTCACACCACTTCCTTAAAGCGGAGTTCCACCCTAAAGTGGAACTTCCGCTGGTTGGATTCCTCCCCCCCTCAGGTGTCACATTTGGCACCTTTCGGGGGGGAGGGGGAAGAGGACACCTGTCTTTAGACAGGTGTCCTTTTCCACACTTCCGGGAGCTCTGGCCAGCGGACGCGGCCGCTGACGTCAGCAGCCCGGCTCCCTCCTCCCTGCCTGCTCTGCTTCTGGCCGCCTGGCCAGTAGCAGAGCGTGGCAGAGCTCGCGCATGCGCGGTAAGGTGCCCGGCGTGAAGCTGTACTGCTTACACGTCCGGGTTCCCTTACCCGCGATGGAGGCGGCTGCACCCGTCGCCCGATCCGAAGATCGGCGGCGGGTGCCGACATCGCTGGACTCCAGGACAGGTAAGTGTCCTAATATTAAAAGTCAGCAGCTACTGTATGTGTAGCTGCTGACTTAATTTTTTTTTTAGCCCTCGGACCTCCGCTTTAAACTAAATCTCTCTAAAACCAAGCTAGTAATATCCCCCCCAACCCCCATAACTTTTCCATCAAAATCAATAATGCAGCCATCAATCCCTCCCCTCATGCCAGGGTATTAGGTGTAATCCTAGACTCTGAGATGTCCTTTCAGCCCCAAATTCAATCGCTGTCGAAAGCTTGTAGACTTCACCTCCGTAACATCTCTAAAATATGCCCCTTTCTAACAAATGAAACCACCAAGCGCCTCATTCACTCCGTTAACTCTCGCCTTGACTATTGCCACTCCCTTCGCATTGGACTACCTCTCTATAGGTTATCCCCTCTTCAGTCTATCGTGAATGCTGCTGCCAGACTTATCCACCTTACCAAATGCGCAGTGTCTGCCACCCCTCTCCACCAATCCCTACATTGGCTACCGATTGCCCAGTGAAAAAAATTCAAAAAATACTAACCACAACATACAAAGCCATCCACAACTGTGCCCAAAGCTACATCACCAATCTTCTCCAAATATCACCCAAAACTGTCCTCTCCGCTCCTCTCAAGACCTCCTAACCTCAAGCTCCTTTGCCACCTCCTCCGATGCTTGTCTCCAGGATTTCTCCAGAGCCTCTCCTATCCTCTGGAACACTCTATCTCAACCTGTCCTGTCATCTCCTACTCTAGCTGCCTTCAGGCAATCCCTGAAAACACATCTCTTTAGGGAAGCCTATCACACCTCCAACTAATCTTTTACCACTTCCATCAGCTCACTCAGTTACAACCTTTTGTAGCACCTGCCCCCCCCCCCCCATTAGATTGTAAGCTCTTCTGAGCAGGGCCCTCTTAATCCTTTTGTATTCTATTGCATTGTACCTGTATTGTCCCCCTTTTATATTGTAAATCGCTGCATAAAAACTCTGGCTTTCCCGGCGGTACTTCTTCTGATTGCCCATCTCATTGAAAAGTCTACTTACTTTATTTCAATGTTCAGACCCATCATTGCGATTCAGACCATTATATCTTGAATGTATATTCTGCCTTTTGACTTATCTTTTTTATTTATAGGTCATTGACTTGCACTGCTCTCTCTTTCCGCATGCCCTGAATGCCTGTGAATCCCTCCATCTCCCTCTTCTCTTATTAGGAGCCGCTGGTGCTCTTTATCACCCAGTGTGGGCCAAAATATGACAAAACCTACTACCGGAGACACTCTCCTGGGAGACGACTCACGCAGTTCACCCATGCAGAAAAAAGAGAAATTCTTGGTTAGGCTAGTTTTATGCTTTTTTTTTTTCCCCCCACTTCCTATGTTCACCACCTCCCCCTGCAACTACACCTACCACTCATGCTCTATCCCCATAATCCAGCACAAATACCCTCAAATTATCTTGCTACAATCAGTCACGCCAAACCAATGTCCCCTACACACCATGTAGACCCTAATACTCTCCCAGCTTTCAAAACCACTAACTCCCAAATCCCCTGCCATGAAAATGTCTCATGGAATGTAAAAGGGCTCAGGTCCCCCTTCAAAAGGCTAAAAATTCTACGCCACCTCAAAAGGATCAAGGCTGATATAGCTCTCTTACAAGAAACCCATCTCTCCTCTCCAGACTTTAGTCGCATGCATAAGCTTTGGGTAGGCACGGTGATCGGCTCTGAGGCCATTGGCCGCAAAGCTGGTGTTCTTATCCTCTTCCACAAAAACCTCTCCTGCAAAATAATCTCTGTAGATTCAGATAACCAGGTCAGAATGGTTTCTGCCCATATCCAACTTGCTAACAAAGATTATCAAATAACCAATGTATATGCCCCTAACAGTCCAGGGAAACATTTTCATGGTGAGCTATCAGTATCCCTATTAAAACCTCCAGACCTTCCCCACATTGTAGGAGGAGACTTCAATAAAATAATTCACCCACTAGAGGACAGATCCTCCTCCCAAAAAGGGACAAACCCATACACACGGAACCCACACCTACACTGTTCGCATCCACGAGCTCCTTGAATCTTACTGATATATGGAGGCTGCAACACCCAGTGGACAATGAGTTCACCTTTTTTTCTCATCCCCACAACACCCTTACAAGGAAAGACTATCTTCTGCACCAAATCACTGTTACCCAAGGTCTCAGAATCCAAAATCCATAAAAGCTATTTTGGACCATGCCCCGATCTCCATATCCCTACACCTCACTGATCAACGTCAATCACCCAACATCTGGAGGCTTCCCCCCTTCCTAAAACAATGAGGAATTTAAGTCATTTCTCGAAAAAGCATGGCAGGAATTTAACTCCCACAACTCCTCCCACAAGGAAAACCCAAACTTATTTGGGAACCGGGGACGAATGATCTCATACACCACCTCCTACAAAAAAACACACCCTGTCAATATAAAACAGCAAGTGCCAACCGCCGGTCAGCACAACAGGCCCTATCTAACCCGAATACCCTAGATAATAGGACCAAATGGCTGTCAGCAGAGGCCTTTGAATCCTGGTCAGATAAGCTGGAACTAATGCAAAGAGAACATCTGGACACTACTCTACATAAACTTGGTAATAAAGCATGCAAGCTACTAGCCAGGCTCTGCAGAGACCCTCACAAACCCACCCACATAACATCCCTATGTGATCCCTCAGGAGTCCTCAAAACAAAACCAAAAAGAGATCAGTCCGACTATGTTGGACTTCTATGCCTTGCTCTATGTCCCAGACCCCATTAACAAGGAAGTGGCCCAGTCCATTCTAGACCAAGTCCACCTACCTAAATTCTCCCCTTCCCAACTAGAGATGTTAAACTCTGCCATAACTATGCAGGAAATAAGTAATGTCATCCACCATCTAACCCCATCCAAGGCCCCAGGCCCTGATGGGCTCACAGGTGAAATCTATAAATTTTTACAAGATAATACCCCCACTACAAGTTGTCTAATCTCAGCTATGGGAAGGCGGCCCATATCCCCGACAGGAAACCGAGCAATAATTAAGTTATTCAAGAAAAAAAAAAAAGGGAAAGACCCTACTGAACCTGGATTCTACAGGCCTACATCCCTATTAAACATTGACGTGAAAATACTATCAAAAATCATAGCCGCGAGGCTAGCCACTATTATCCCATACATAATAGACACAGCACAGAAAGGCTTTGTAAAAGGCAGAATAGCAACCCTCAACATTAGAAAAGTTCTGGCAGTACTGGAAAAAGCTAGACTCAGCACGGGGTGGGGAATCAGGCCATCACCCTAGATGCAGAAAAAGCCTTTGACAACATCAGCATTGAATGGTTACACATGGTTTTGTCTAAAATAGGCTTTGAAGGTCCCTTTACACATCTGATTGAATCAATGTTCTCAACCCCTGCAGCCAGGTTGGTGGTGGCCGGTCTCCTCACCGCAGAATTTAGACTACACAAGAGGACTAGGCAGGGATACCCAGTCCCCTCTTCAGTTTAACATCGCCTTGGAACCCTTATCAAGATAAATAAACTACATAGCCCCCCTTAACGGCATATCATTTAGATATAGAATTGCGCTCCTCCCTGTTCACGTATGACGTCCTCATATTTACAGCCCACCCAGCAATAGACCTGATCACGATCAAAAATATTTTTGACAATTTCAGATTATGCTCTGGCCTACGTATTAACTATCATAAAAGCGTGATTCTCCCAATAGGACCCTCAAACCCTGCATGGATAGCCACTTCACCCTCTGCGGTAGCCCACTCACATATCACTTACCTAGGTGTCAAGATCGGCAAACTACCATCTTCACACTACCACTAACTATCCTCCTCTTTTCACAAAACTTTCTCAGGAGCTTAAGAACTGGTTGGATCTGCCTCTCTCGCTAATGGGGAGATGCCGTCTAGTAAAAATGGTCAGCTTCGCCCGCCTATTATATCCTCTTCAGACTATCCCAATACTCCTAAAACATAAAGATGTCCAAAAGAACAACAAAGCCATATCTACTTTTATCTGGCAAAAGAGGCGACTGGTATTTGGAACGGTTCAAAATTCATTCTACCTTGACTAAGGCCCTGTTCCAGGTGAAGAAAAATACCCCCAAAGCATGATGCTGCCACCACCATGCTTCACTGTGGGTATGGTGTTCTTTTTGGTGATGTGCAGTGTTTTTGCACCAAACATATCTTTTGGAACTATGGCCTAAAAGTTCAACCTTGGTTGAACAGACACTAGTCTGTAGACGCTATGAACTTTCATGCAAACCAATCAATATACACTTATTGGGCTTTTTTTTTTTTTTTTAACCAAACATGTAGCAGAATACATTTTGGCCTAAATGTATGAAGAAATTTGATCTTTACATTTTTTATTGGATATGTTTACTATCAGAAAAAAAAAAATAAAAAAAAACAGAATGGTGACCCAATGGTAAAAGATGATATACAGTGGATAAAATAAGTATTGAACACTTCAGCATTTTTCTAGGTACATTTCTAAACGTGCTACGGACATAAAATTTTCACCACGTGTCGGTAATAACCCATGCAATCCACACATACAAAGAATCCAAAATAATTATGCAATTAAGTTCAGAAATTAAGTTATGTGTAATAAAATAGAATGACAGGGAAAAAGTATAGAATACATGAAGAAAGGAAGGTACAAAAAGGCATCGGAAATCCAAGATACCAGCTGAAATCCATCAGTAATTAGAAAGCAATCCTGCCCCTGGTCAGTGCAAATGAATATCAGCTGGTTCAGTCTCAACTGATGGCTATAAAAAAGGTGTCTCATTACCAAGTTGTCACACAAGAAACTTCTCATGATGGGTAAAAGCAAAGAGCTCTCTCAAGACCTTTGCAACCTTAGTGTTGCAAAACATACTGATGCCATTGGTTATAGAAGGATTTCTTCTGAATGTTTCAGTGAGCACTGTTGCGGCCATGGAAAGAACATTTCACCATAAACCAGTCATAACCAGGTGCTCCTCACAAGATTTCTGACAGAGGAGTGAAAATAATCACAAGAGTTGTCCAAGAGCCAAGGATCACTTGTGGAGAGCTTCAGAAAGACCTGGAGGTACAATTGTTTCAGGAAAACAATAAGCAAGGCACCCAGCTGCCATGGCCTGTTATGCACGCTCACCATATGACGTCCAGCAGGATAACAAGCCGGCGCGTACCCGCGCAACGATAGGTGGTGTGTCAGTCTGACACACCGCATCTTGGATCGTGGTAAAGAGCTTCTATTAGAAGCTCTTTACCACGGGATGAGCTGTGACGAATCACGGCTGATCACAATGTAAACAGGAAAAGCTGCATATCAGCTTTTCCTCTACTCGCGTCTGCAGAGGCGACTAGATAAGGGTCGATTGGCGGCTTTCCTGACAGGGAGGATTGTTTATCCGCGCAGCCTCCCCCCCTAGGATTGCAACCCAGGTCCACCAGGGAGCCCACCTAAGGCCACCAGGGAATGCCCACCCATGGAACACCAGGGAATGCCCACCCATGGAACGCCAGGGAGACAACCAGGGAAGTCCACCCTTGGAACACCAGGTAAGGGGCACAGTGCCCAACGGGGATGGCAATCAGCGCATCTTGGATGCCACCCAGGACCACGAGGGAAGGATCACCAGGGAATGCCATCTAGCATTGCCGCCTATCGGTGCCCACCAGTGCCACCTGTTGGTTCCCATCATTACCACCTATCAGTGCCCATAAGTGCCACCTATGAGGGCCCATCAGTGCCACCTGTCGGTTCCCATCATTACCACCTATCAGTGCCCATAAGTGCCACCTATGAGGGCCCATCTGTGTCACCTATGAGTGCCACCTATCAATGCCCACAAGTGCTGCTTATCGGTGTCGCCCATCAGGGCTGCATATATGGGTCTCATCATAAGTGCCTGTCCGTGATGTAGAAAAAAAACGTATTTACTTTATTTGTAGCGCAAAAAATAAAAACCCCAGAGGTGATCAAATACCACCAAAAGAAAGCTATTTGTGGGAACAAAATAACATTTTTGATTGAGTACAGCGTCGCATGAGCGTGCAATTGTCATTCAAAATGGGACAGCGCTGAAAGCTGAAAATTGGTCTGGGCGGGAAGGGGGGTAAGTGTCTGGTATTAAAGTGGTTAAAGTTTGCTGCACAACATTTAGACAAGCCTGTGAAATACTGGGAGAATATAGTCTGGTCAGATGAGACAAAAACTGAACTCTTTGGATGCCATAACACACACCATTTTTGGAGGTCAAATGGCAATGCATATCACCCCAAAAACACCATACCATCAGTGAGGTTTGGAGGTGGGATCATCATGGTGCCCCCTGTTTTTCAGCATACGGTACTGGCAAACTTCATGTCACCGAAGGAAGGATGAATGGAAAAATGTACCAAGACCTTCTTGAAAAAAAAAAATAAGCTGCCATCTAACAGGATGATGAAGATGAAACGAGGGAGTACATTTCAGCAAGACAATGATCCCAAAACCAAAGCCAAGGAAACGCTCAACTGGTTTCAAAGAAAGAAAAAAAAGCTGCTAGAATGGCCTAGCCAATCACCTGACTTGAATCCAATAGAAAATCTATGGAAAGAACTCAGGATCAGAGTTCATAGAAGAGGCCCACGGAAACCTTCAAGATTTGAAGACTCTGTAAAAGAATAGGCCAAAATCACACCTGAGCAATGCATGCGACTAGTTTCTACATACAGGCGTCTTGAAGCTGTCATTACAAGGGATTTTGTACATAGTATTAGATACATTTCAGTTACTGTGTTCAATACTTTTCCCCTGTGACATTCCATTTTATTACACATAACTTAATTTTTTAACTTGTTTTAGTTTCTTTGTATGTATGGATTGCATGGAAGGTTACCGACGTGTTCTGAAATTTTCATGTCAATAGAAACTTTAGAAATATATTTACAAAAAGGGATTTTATTAAAACTTACCGTAAAATCCTTTTCTCCAAGTTCACTGACAGACGCAGCTCTCCATTACGTGTGGGTTTATGCTGGTCTCACTAGGAGTTAACTAGGCAGGGAAAAGAAACAGCCGGCCCGTCCCATGGGGGCCGTCCTCTCTTCCTACATAAACCCCCTCATAGCATAGCTCTTCAGTTCGTACACAAGCCGTAAGAACAGAGCACAGAGGGGTGGGTGCTGAGTCGGAGAAAAGGATTTTACCGTAAGTTTTAATAAAATCCCTTTTTCTCCTATCATTCACTGACAGACGCAGCTCTCCATTACGTGTGGGGATGTCCCCAAGCTGTGTCAAAAAGAGGGGTGGGTAAACGCTAACAGTACCCAACTGAACCTCTAAGGAGGCGCCAGACGCGCCTACACTGCCGCCTGCAAAATTTTGCGGCCAAAAGCAGCATCCGAAGATGCTAGCACATCAACTTTATAAAACTTAGTGAAAGTGTGAACCGAGGCCCAAGTGGCCGCCTTGCACACCTGCGACACCGAGAGCTGGTGCCTGAAAACCCAGGAAGTGCTAACAGCCCGGGTAGAATGAGCCGTGACCGGAAGAGGGGGAACCTTGCCCAGAATAGAATACGCATGAGTCACGGTCTGTCAGATCCAACGAGAAATCGTAGCCGACAAGGCCGCCAACCCTTTGCACGGACCCTCTGACAGCACAAACAAGGCATCAGCTTTACGAAGAGAAGCTGTAGCAGCCAAATACACTCGTAAGGCCCTCACTACGTCCAAAGCATGCAACTCAAAGTCCTTTGGGTGCGATGGACGAGGGCACAATGAAGGAAGAACAATATCTTCATTAATGTGAAAGGAAGAAACCACCTTCGGAAGGAATGAAGGAGAGGGTCGCAAGACCGCCTTGTCCTTATGCAGGACCAGGTAGGGAGACTTGCACGATAGTGCTGCTAATTAAGACACCCGTCTGGCAGAAGCGATGGCAACTAAAAAGGCCACCTTCTGCGACAGCAGTTGTAAAGAAATCTCCCTGATATTCTCATATGGCGGTTTCTGAAGTACAGAAAGCACCAATTCCGCTCCCACTGTGCCATCGGAACCTTCACCTGAGGAGCCACATGTCGCACACCTTGTACAAAGGTACGATCAACGAGTGGGAAGCCAAAAGGTCCCTGAAAAGGAATCGCCAGAGCCGATATCTGGCCCTTGAGAGTGCTCAAAGCCAGTTTTTTGTTCAGGCCCTGCTGCAAAAAAGTCAGGACCCTGGACACGACATAAGAGCGAGGGTTAAGACCCTCCGCCTCGCACCAAGCTATACAAGCCTTCCAGGTGCGGTAGTAAATCTTGCGAGTGGACGACTCGCGAGCCTTCAACAATGTAGGGATCACAGAGTCAGCGACTCCCCTGTCTCTTAGCACCTGGGACTCAATAGCCAAGCCGTCAAAGCCTGCGACGGTAAAGTAGGGTGCAGGATGGGTCACTGAGACAGAAGGTAGTCTCGTAGCGGAAGCCGCCAAAGGACGTCTGCTACCATTTGCACCACGTCGGCATACCAAGTGCGCCGAGGCCAACCTGGAGTCACCAGGATATATTGGTATTCCCTCCGCCACTATCCTGCGTATCAATCGCAGAAGCAGTTTATCGGAGGGAAGGCGTACAGAAGGCGGTAACGGCCCCAGTGGGCCACCAGAGCGTCCGTGGCCACAACCAACAGATCCTCCGTTCTGTGATTGAACCGAGACGCCATGAGATCCACGTCTGGCGTCCCCCATCTGCGGCAAATCTGATTGAACACCTCTGGGTGGAGAGACCACTCTCCCTGCTCCAGCGTCTGGCGACTGAGAAAGTCCGCCTGCCAGTTACCTGGAATGTAAACGGCGGAGATTGCCGGAACGTGACATTCCGCCCAACGCAGTATCAGAGCTGCCTCCACCGATGTACTCCTTGTGCCGCCCTGATGGCTCACATACACCACTGCTGTGGCATCGTCCGACTGAATTCGAATTGGACGACCCTGCATTCCAGAGAAAAAAGCATAATCTGATTGCTCTAAGCTCCAGCGCGTTGATGGGGAGGCGAGCCTCCTGTGCCTACCAACGGCCCTGGGCAGACAGCTGTCCCAGGACCCCGCCCCAGTCCAAAGGACTGTCATCCGTGGTGATGATCACCCACAGAAGGGGCAGGAACGACCTCCCCTGAATCAACGCCGAGTCCCGAAACCATCAGGTCAGAGACACCCTGGTCTGGGAGCTCAGACGGATCAGAAGTTCCAAGGACCAAGGGGACCTGTCTCACCGAGCCAAAATCGCTCGTTGAAGGAGACGAGTGTGACTCTGGGCGTATGGTATCGCCTCGAAAGTCGAGACCAGGAGCCCCAGCCCCCGCTCGTAATGAATACCGTCGGTGCGACAGGAAAGTTTGCACTGCCGACTGCAGTGACCACAACTTAGCTGAAGGAAGGAAAACCTTTGCCTGCTCTGAGTCCAGGAACAGGCCTAGATACTCCAGGCGACGGGATAGACACCCCGTCGACTCCTGCAGGTTGAGCAACCAGCCGAAGTCCTACAGCGAGGTCATTGTGATCCTCACATTCTCACCCCGAGCCGAGGCGGACTCCGCTCGCAGGAGCAGGTCGTCTAGGTAGGCTACTACCGCAACGCCTCTCTGTCGCAGCAACGCCAATACCAGGGCTATCCGTTTTCTCAAAAAACTCTAGGGCTGAGACTAGACCGAAAGGGAGTGCCACGAATTGATAATGGAGGTCTCCCACTGCAAAGCGAAAGAAACGCTGGTGCCGTGGACAGATAGGTACATGGAGGTACACATCCCTGATGTCCAGAGACGCCAGAGATTCCCCCTGATGGAGGACGGCTACAACCGAGTGGATAGATTCCATGCGGAATTTCCACGCCCTAACATACCGGTTCAGGGCCTTCAGGTCCAGTACTGGCCGGACCCCCACCCCCCTTTTTTGGAGACCCTGAACAGATGTGAGTAAAAAAACCTCGAAACCTCTCGCTGGAGGCACTGGCACGATCACCCCTTGGTTCAAGTGCTTGTTCAGCCACGAAGAGGGCCTCCCGGCGTGCCTGCGGGAGCCCCAAGTCGAAGGCAAAAACCTGACGCTGACTGGTGGCAGAGTGTCGAACTCAGAAAACGTCCGCCCACCCAAAGCCAACTCATCAGGCTGAGGAGGTTTGTCCTCCGCCTTTTTGGTTGCGCGCTGCCACTGCCGGTACCAGGCCCCTGCTGCGACCTACCGGGGCAGGTCCCTTACTGACCCGAGGTAGGGGACCCCTGTCTATGGCAAAATTCACACTTCCGGGCTCTGGGAGGAAGTCCTGTGAAATCCTTAATGATCTCACCCAGCCGTGGACCGAATAGACGTCCACCCTGAAAGGGAAGGTCTGCGAGGCCTTTTTTTTTTTTTCCTGAGGCATGGTCAGCGGACCAAAAATGCAACCAGAGTACCCGTCAGAGGATACAGCAACACCGCTACCCTGGATCACATAGGCAGTAAATCAATGGCCGCATCATCAAGGTACTTGAGACCTCCGAGCAAAATTTAGCCCTCTTCGGCGTATCCAGCAGGCGGCCGCAGTCCAGAATATTCTGGAGCTCCGCCAAACGCTCAGATATTGCGCCGCCATGGCGTACGTCAGGGCTGGCCGCATAGCAGAGCCTGCCACCAGGAAGAGTGACTTTAACAGCGCCTCTGTCTTTTGTCAGCGGGGCCCTTGAAGGCAGGAACACCCTCCAGAGGAATGGTCGTCGTCTTATTAAGGAGAGCCATCGGCGGGACCCCAAGGCGACTCCCATTTTTTTTTTTTTTTTAAATAAGCTTTCCTCAAGGGATAGCAAGCAGCGAACCGTTTGGACCTATGTCCCTTGGAGTGTGGGAGGAAACCGGAGTACTGAGAGGAAACCCACGCATGCACAGGGAGGACACGCAAACCTCAGGCAGGTTATGGTTAGGATCTGAACCAGCAAGCATTATGCTGCCAGGCGCAAGTGCTACCCACTACACCACTACACCACTGTGTAGCTAAAAAGAATGCTGAGGACGCAGCCATTTACAATAAACAAGGTGATCAGGAAATTGATCATGTGGGTAAGCCTTGGGTGCCCTAGGGGGCCTGGAGGACCACACACACACATGCGCAGAAATCAGTGATTCGCCATCCTGGCTCAATCGTATCGTAGTGCGATACCAATTATAATGGCGGAAAGGAAACGCTCTTTAACGCGCAGCTGCCGTCCCCTGATCCTCTTCTCCGTCCGAGGGACCTTCCGGACCAAAATCCTCCCTTGAAAAGCAAGGAGGAGGGGGACGCTTCTTGGGGGGCCTGTTGGTGACATCCGCCCTGGGGAGAATTCACTAAAGACCGCCATAGCTGGTCCAGAAAAGCCCTTTGCGCAGATTGCGCCGCCGCGGATTGCTCCTAGCATGTTCAGCTCCCTTAGTAACACATAGATGCGTACTAAAAATTAAAGGCACCCCCACACAGCCACACACCACCGCCCCACAGTGCACCAGGGAACCCAGGACGACTGCACCCACCGCCACCAGCACCCACAGGAGAGCCCAGCTATACTTGCTGTTTGCTGCCATAACCCTGAGGATCGTCAGAGAGCCGCGCCGTCAGGAGCACACACCGTTCCAAAGTGAAAGTAAAAACATTGTAGACACGTTTTTAAATAAGCAAGGATTCCAATATGGTCGCCGTTAAACACTAGAGGCCGAAAAACACCTGCAGGGAACATGCAGTATCACAAATGGCCGCTCTGAGAGCTAGAGGGAAAGCCCCATAGGCCCAATATGTCTGTGGCTACGGCCTGCCGGAAAATGGAGGCGAAAAACGACCGAACGGCGCTAGATGATCGGATGCGGTGCAGGGGGGAAGTGAAGGGGTGAACAGGAGCTCCATGCGCCCCTACCGGCGGCTACCCAGCAAAAAACATTTTTTTTTTGTTTTTGGGTCGTCTATCCCCCTTTACGCCCCTAAAAAGGGGGGGGGGGAGGGGGGGGGGAAGGAAGGAACTCTCACTCACCACTCCGGACGACGCCATGGGTAGCCACCCAGTCGCAGACCTTCCGCCCCTGCTTGGGCGGTATGCTGCAGGCCAGAAAGTTGCCCTTCCTGAATCGCATCTGGGGCTGGGTGTAAGGGGGGGGGGGGAAATCACCCCAGGCCACCCGCACGGAACGGGCACGATGCGGCGGGTCCCCATACGGCGGGACTGGCTCGCATCGGTCGGCTAGGTCGGGGAAAGTACAGAGCCCATGGACTCTCTATGCCCCGACCAGCTTCTTGATAGCAGATCAATTGCTTGATAGAAGACAAATAAAAATAAAAGTAAAAGAAAATTAAATAAAAAACGGTCACAAACAGGACCGCAATTCCCCTGAAGGGAAGCCAGGTCAACTCCTTGCAAACTAGGCATTTAGACTTTAGAGCTATGCTATGAGGGGGTTTATGTGGGAAGAGACGACGGCCCCCATGGGAGTGGCCAGCTGATTTTTGCCTGCCTAGTTAACTCCTAGTGAGACCAGCATAAACCCACACGTAATGGAGAGCTGCGTCTGTCAGTGAACGATAGGAGAAAAAGGTGACGTGTTCAATACTTATTTTACCCGCTGTAGATGTCATTTGCATACAGCATTGTAGGATTGCACAATCGCACTCCCAATGAATTAAATGAATAGCAGAAATTAAGAAAATTAGTACCTACTAAAGTGCAGTGATTAAAAATGGTCAGCAGGGGCCACCAACATTCCAATTATAAATTCAAATAAAGTGAATTAAAAATTCAAAGTGAATATTGAAACACATATTGAAACTAATTAATGTCCAATGATAATAAAGTGCAAATTCAGACCATATAAATATAAAATCAGGGGAAATCAATCCATATGAAAGTGTCCATGATTCATATATACAATGTGCAAAATCCACAAGGTACCCAGGAGAAACAAGGGGTGCCTTCAAAACCTGCTCCATCACCAGTTACACACCCGACTCACCAGATTACGATGATCCCCATTACAGGGATCGTATGTGCCTGAATAGATATCCACCAGTGCAAGCTGTTAGCTTAACATGGAACCAGGAAGGATCTCTATCTCCAGAAACCATGGGATGGTATAAAAGAAAAGGAAGCTCCAATAGTGAAAACCGTCAAGGTATTTTATTTAAAATCCATTAAAAGCAAGAGTAACAAAGTGGCAATGAATTAGGAAGTAGGGGATGCTGATTTGCACTCCACCTGCAGTCCAAAGGGCGGAAGTGACGTATCAGACCACGGCCACACTTGCATGACATTCTTGTCCTTACAACGAGCAGCCCCAGCACAGCTTATTCACCCATTTGCACAGGTATAAGAACCCATTGTGCGGTCCTTTATATTTCTTCCAGGACTGCACAATCGCCAGTTAAAGTAGCACAGTCCCAAATAGCAAAAAGTGGTCTGGTCATAAGGGGGTAAAATCTTCCATAGCTGAAGGGGTTAAAGAATATGTGGAAATCATGTATCTATACAAGATTGTGTAGTAAAAGCCTATGTCAGACAGAAAACTAGACATGAAAGATAGAGGCAACGTTCATTGTGGGTTTTTCCCAAATTGGAATTGGGTGCAAGAAGGTTCACACTCCCCAATGGAACTCCCAATGGACCTAAACACACATTCAAACATGTGGATTTTCAAACGAGAGTTGTTACATATATAACCCAAGAATATGGACACGTTTACCATATAGGTAAAACAGTGAAAAGTGGATTTTACTGTATGACCTGAAAGCAACTTCCCACACTGGGATCAATGATATATTGAGCTTCAAGGCATTCCTTTAAAATCTTCCTATAGGTGTGTATATTTTTATATTTTTAAAGGGGTTGCTCTACGTATATATTAAGTGAGTGGGATGTTTGCCTCTGTACTTGTCAGCTGCATTGTTTTTGTTTTTAACTGATTTGCATTGAATGTATCCATGTATTAGCTATAATGAATATTTGGTTTATAAGTTGCCAGATATGCTTTTGTGGCAGTGCAGTTTCTTCCTTATTGGTTGCAGGCATTTGGCTTCTGCCGACAGGCTATCAGCCTGTATGTGTGGGTAGGGAATGGTTCCCAGTTGTTTATGTCTGCTTCCACCCTCCCATCTTCTTCAGCTCGTTCTCGGCTTACCTCCAGTGGTTGTGCTGTGGGGGGCAGTTCCCAGGTGTTTAAGGGCCAACTCCAAGCTCCCATCTCTTTTAGCTTGTTCCATGCTCGCTGCTGGTGGGAGTGTTGCGGGGCGCACCGCTGTGAATGGGCATCTGAGTTGGTACCATTTTCACACATTCTACGTGGCACCAATGATGTCTTTAGCAGCGCCATTTGTGCAGGCATACAAGCGTCTATTGGGAGGTGGAAATCAAATATATATGTATATACACACACACACACACACACACACACACACAGTATCTCACAAAAGTGAGTACACCCCTCACATTTTTGTAAATATTTTATTCTATCTTTTCATGTGACAGCACTGAAGAAATTACACTTTGCTACAATGTAAAGTAGTGAGTGTACAGCTTATATAACAGTGTGAATTTGCTGCCCCCTCAAAAATAACTAAACACAGCCATTAATGTCTGAACGTCTGGCAACAAAAGTGAGTACATCCCTAAGTGAAAATGTCCAAATTTAGCCCAATTAGCCATTTTCCCTCCCCGATGTCATGTGACTCATTAGTGGTACAAGGTGTCAATGGGAAGCAGGTATGTTAAATTTGGTGTTATTGCTCTCTCCCTCATACTGGTCACTGGAAGTTCAACATGGCAGCTCATGGCATCGAACTCTCTGAGGACCTGAAAAAAAGAATTGTTGCTCTACATAAAGATGGCCTAGGCTATAAGAAGCCTACTTAACATTGTAGCAGTGTCATTTCTTCATTGTTCCATATAAAAAAAGATTTACAAAAATGTGAGGGGTGTACTCACTTTTGTGAGATACTGTACATTATATATATATATATATATATATATATATATATATATATATATATATATACACACATACACATACACACACACATACACATATACACAGTTCTATGCAAAAGTTTAGGAACCCCGACAATTTCCATGATTGTCATTTATAAATATTTGGATGTTTGGATCAACAATTTCATTTTGATCTATCAAATAACTGAAGGACACAGTACTATTTCAGTAGTGAAATGAGGTTTATCGGATTAACATAAAATGCGCAATATGCATCAAAACGAAATTAGACAGGTGCATAAATTTGGGCACCCCAACAAAAATCACATAAATATTTAGTAGAGCCTCCTTTAGCAGAAATAACCACCTCTAGCCTGTAATGTGTGCCTGGATTCTGGATGAATGTATTTGGACCATTCCTCCTTACAAAACATCTCCAATTCAGTTAGGTTTGATGGTTGCCGAGCATGGACAGCCCGCTTCAAATCAGCCCACAGATGTTCAATGATATTCAGGTCTGGGATGGCCATTCGAGAACATTGTACTTGGTTCCTCTGCATAAATGCCCGAGTAGATTTTGAGCAGTGTTTTGGGTCTTTGTCTTGTTGAAATATCCAACCCCGGCGTAACTTCAACTTTGTTACTGATTCCTCAACATTATTCTCAAGAATCTGCTGATATTAAGTGGAATCCATGCGACCCTCAACTTTAACCAGATTCCCAGTACTGGCACTGGCCCCACAGCATGATGGAACCTCAATCAAATTTTACTGTGGGTAGCAAGTGTTTTTCTTGGAACGCTGTGTTCTTTTGCCGCCATGTATAACGCCCCTTGTTATGACCAAATAACTCAATCTTTGTTTCATCAGTCCACAGCACCTTATTCCAAAATGAAGCTGGCTTGTCCAAATGTGCGTTTGCATACCTCAAGCGACTCCGTTTGTGGCATGTGTGCAGAAAAGGCTTCTTTCGCATCACTCTCCCATACAGCTTCTTCCTGTGCAAAGTGCGCTGAATTTTTGAACGATGCACAGTGACACAATCTGCTGCAAGTTGATGCTGTAGGTCTTTGGAGGTGGTCTGTGGGCCGTTATCCTTCACCTCTCCAATATTTTATGTGGCCTGCCAATTCTGGCCTTAAGAACTGTGCCTGTGGTCTTCCATTTCCTCACTATGTTCCTCACAGTGGACACGGACAGCTTATATCTCTGCAATAACTTTTTGTAGCCTTCCCCTAAACCATAATGTAGAACAATCTTTGTTTTCAGGTCATTTGAGAGTTGTTTTGAGGCCCCCACGTTGCCACTCTTCAGAGGAGAGTCAAAGAAAACACCTCCTGGCAATTGGCCACCTTAAATACCTTTTCTCATGATTGGATGCACCTGTATGAAGTTCAAGGCTTAATGAGCTCACCAAACCAATTGTGTGTTCCAATTAAGTAGTGCTAAGTAGTTACAGGTATTCAAATCAACAAAATGACAAGGGTGCGCCCAAATTTATGCACTTGTCTAATTTCGTTTTGATGTATATTGCACATTTTCTGTTAATCCAATAGACCTCATTTCACTACTGAAATATTACTGTGTCCTTCAGTTATTTGATAGATCAAAATGAAATTGCTGATCCAAACACCCAAATATTTATAAATGACAATCATCACTCCTAAACTTTTGCATACAACTGTGTGTGTATATGTGTACACATACACATATATATATATATATATATATACACACACACACACACACACACACACACACACACACACACACATATATATTTTTTTTTATTAGAGCTGCACGATTCTGGCCAAAATGAGAATCACAATTTTTTTGCTTAGAATAAAGATCACGATTCTCTCGGCGTAATATATTAAATATACAAAAAAATTGGGCTAACAGCACTGTTTAGTTTTTTGAAAGGGTAATTTTTCCCAAAAAAAAAATTGCGTTTAAAAGTCCGCTGCGCAAACAGCGTGTGACATAAAATATTGCAACAACCGCCATCTTATTCTCTAGGGTCTCTGCTAGAAAAAATATATAATGTTTGGGGGTTCTTAGTCATTTTCTAGCACAAAATAATGGATTTTTATTTGTAAACCGCAAGTGTAAGGAAAGATTTAGTCTTTAAATGGTTAAACCAAAAATCTATACAAGGGGAGTTCACTCAGAGTTCATGCCTTTGAAGTAAATTACTTTGTATCTCTTTTCTCAGAACTTGGCTCTCTCCCCAGACTTGGCTGTCTCCCCTGAGACAAGTCGCTCCGACTTGAAAAGACTTCAGACGACTTGCATTGACATTTATTACTGTTAAGTCGCGCTGAGTCGCCCCGCAAGTGTTGGACCCCATTGAGAGAGAGAGAGAGAGAGAGAGAGAGAGAGAGAGAGAGAGACTGGGATGGAACTAGGAGCTCCAGGGACCTCAACTGTGTGGGCAAGAGATTCAGTGAGCATTATATGGAGACATTATGGACTGCAGGCTCACCAATGGACCTATTTCTCAAAAGGTCTTTTATTTTATTTTTTTCCTTTTAGCGAGTTGTCGGAATACTTTTCCAGTAGTTAGTTTGAAGGGATTTAATATTGGTAAGCAGTCCCAGTTGATTAGTTATATATTCAAGTGGATATATTGCCATCTTGTGGACTGTGTGGGTGTTGCTGGCCTTATCAGAAATATATATAGAGGTGTTTTTCTTTTATGGGTTTTGCTGGTTGATCCATAGCGCTAGGAGGGTAAATTCTGTGCCCCATGTTAGCAGTATTATCACAGTCCCCTAAAATTTATATTATAGAACTCTATTTATTAAAATGTAAAGTATGTTTGTTTTGTTGGGTCTATATTTTTTGGCAGTTTTGTATTTCTATGTAGCCATCATGTTTCTTATGGGTCCTTTGGTGATTTTACACCCCTTGACGTCAAATCATGGCTCCATGCTGTCTATCAAGCCCATGTTCCATTATTTTGTTTTGAAAGTATCCATGTTATGCATGAATCTATCCATGACAGAGGGGGTGACAGGAGAGAGGGGGCGGTGGAGCACCTGTCATTTCAGATCCACCATGGCAGCGCCTATTAGCGGGCATCCACTCACCTGCTGCCACCACGTCTCACACCATGTTGTGTCACTGCCGCATTACCAGCCGTCCCATTAAAGTAAATGGGACTGTCGTGAGTCAACAGAGGGTCAGAGGAGGAGCCGCTGCGGGACAGAGATGAATGTTCTTTAAAAATTATGATTTAATCTGAATTGATTTAAATCAAGCTTTTTTACTAGTGATTTAAGTCGTGATTTAAAGGTCTGCCGTCCGCCACCGCCCCTTTAAAAATTAAAAGTCAAAAGCTACATATACAGTAGCTGCTGACTTAACTTTAGGACACTCAGCAGTCCTGAAGTCCAGCGATGTCGGCATCGCCACCGATCTTTGCTGCCGCTGCCATTGACAGTAAGGGAACCGGCAGTGGAGCCTTTCGGGTTCACGCCAGGTCTCTAATGCGCGAGCCACTGCTACGCATTCTCACTGGCCCGGCGGCGGAGGAGGGAGCCGGGCTGCTGACGTCCGCTGCACGGACTCCCGGATGTTGGGGAAAAGGACACCTGTCAAAGGTATCCTCTCCTCCCCGAAAGGTGCCAATGTGACACCTGAGGGAGCGGAAGCAATCCGACGTTAGTTCCACTTTTGGGTGGAACTCCACTTTAAATCAAATTCACCCTGCATTAAACTTTGATTAAAAAAATCATATTCAAACATGTCTCTTCAAAACTCCCTTTTTTTTTTTTCTGTGAACTGACTTCCTGTTAGAAGATAGCTATGTTCGTACTCCATAGTCCCACTGTGTAGGAGCTTAGCCACCATCTCTAAGCTCCCAAAGTGGACTATGAGATTTGTAATGTGCACAAAGCAGTGAACATGACTGCAACCAACATGCACTGCTCGTTACAAATGAAAATTAGGGCTTAAAAGAGAGTTTCGGGAGCTCACAGGAGATGTTACATTGAGGCAAAAACACCGTAAGAAACGACTTCTTGAAAAATCAATTACAAGGCCATCATATAGTAGATGTATATGGACTATTTGGGTTATATTGCTGCCCACAAGAGTATCGGGACAAAAAAAAAAAACCCACTTCAAGCTCAACTTAGTTTTGTGGAAAAGCAGTACAAAGAGCCTGATCACAGACACAGAGGGAAGGGACCTGTGTCCCTCAATGGAGTACAAAAAATACCATTTTATCCCCCTTGCTTGAGGGACACAGGAATTCAGAGACTGAGGGGACTTCCAAGAGAGTTCTAAGGGTGGGCAACAGTAACAAAAAAACTAAGGCCCGCAAGATGCGGCGGACCCCCCCAAAGCTAAGGGTAGCTCGCATCCGTCGGCCGTGCTGGGGAAATTTCAGGATTCGAGTCATCCTCTATGCCCCATCCGGCTACTTGATAGTCTTAATCAGATAGCTTGTGAAAAGCAAAAAGAAGAAAAAAAAATGGGGAACCACAGATCCCATAAGGGAGCCAGGTCTAACTCCTTGCACTAGGCATAAAAAAACTGATATGCTATGCAGAGCTGAGGGGTTATATGCTGAGTGAGGACGGCCCCCTGGGAGGGGTCAGCTTGCTTTTTTTCTTTTTGCCTAGTCTACTCCTAGTAGGATGTGCATAAACCCCGTGTGTCATTAATAGAAGCTGCGTCTGTCAATGAAAGTAAGAGAAAACATAACTGGGGACTGCCTGTAGCTATGAAGCGGCCATCAAATGAGGCCTAAACATCTAACAGCTGAGGAATCCATGCACATAAGCAGAAAAAAAAAGGGATTTTATTAAAACTTACCGTAAAATCCTTTTCTCAGAGTTCACTGACAGACGCAGCTCTTCATGACATGTGGGTTTATGTTTGTCCAACCAGGAGATAACTAGGCAGGGAAAAGTACAAGCTGGCCCCTCCCACGGGGCCGTCCTCTCTTCCCACATAAACCCCCCACCCTGCATAGCTCATCAGTTTGTTACAAGCCGTACCAAGAAGAAGAGCGCAGAGGGGCGGGTGCTGCGTCTGTCAGTGAACTCGGAGAAAAGATTTTACGGTAAGTTTTAATAAAATCCCTTTTTCTCCTACGTTCACTGACAGACGCAGCTCTTCATGACATGTGGGGATGTCCCAAAGCTGTGTCAAAAGAGGGGTGGATAAACCATAACAACTGTACCCAACAGAACCTCTAAGGAGGCGCCAGAGGCACCTACACTGCAGCCTGTAAAACTTTACGGCCAAAAGCAGCATCCGAGGATGCTGACACATCTTATA
Source organism: Glandirana rugosa (assembly GCA_018402905.1). NCBI lineage: Eukaryota > Metazoa > Chordata > Amphibia > Anura > Ranidae > Glandirana > Glandirana rugosa. The sequence goes on along the minus strand of BLSH010045480.1, from coordinate 246,368 downwards.
AAACTTTGAAAAAGGGTGTACAGAGACCCACGCGGCCGCCTTGCACACTTGTGACACCAAGGCCTGGTGTCGGGAAACCCAGGAAGTGCTAACAGCCCTGGTAGAACGAGCCGTGACCGGAAAAGGGGAAACCTTGCCCCCCGAACAGAATACGCATGGGTCACGAGCGGTCTAATCCAACGGGAGACAGTAGCCGACGAGGCCGCCAAACCTTTGCGCGGGCCATCCGCCAGTACAAACAAGAGTCAGACTTCCGAAAGGAAGCGGTCGCATACAGATACACTCGTAAGGCCCTTACGACGACCAAGGAATTTTTGTAACTCAAATTCCTTAGAATGCGAGGGCCGTGACACAATGAAGGAAGAACAATATCTTCATTAATGTGAAAAGAAGAAACCACCTTCGGAAGAAAAGAAGGAGGTGGACGCAAAACCGCCTTGTCCTTGTGAAGGACCAGATAGGGAGACTTGCACGACACTGGAGCCAGCTCAGACACCCGCAAGCGGATGTAATGGCCACCTTCTGCGACAGCAGTCGTAAGGGAATATTGCAAACAAGGCATTAAAACTGATGAGCTATGCAGGGTGTGGGGGGGTTTATGTGGGAAGAGAGGACGGCCCCGTGGGAGGGGCCAGCTTGTTCTTTTCCCTGCCTAGTTAACTCCTAGTTGGACAAGCATAAACCCACATGTCATGAAGAGCTGCATCTGTCAGTGAACGTAGGAGAAATAGGTGATGAGACATTAGAGTGCTGAAGGGTTATCCTGCATGATATGAATTCTCAGGTTTTAACATACATGCTTGAGGATTGAATGTGGAGGTGAAAACACATTGTGTTGAGAAACAGGTATTGAAGGATTATCACATATGCTGGGGGACACTGAGTGGTCAATGCACACACATTGACAATTAGTCACCTATACCTAATACAATGTAGAGTGGCCGCTGATGGGTAAATGTTTTTTTTACACTGGGGATAGGTGACTGAGGGGTTAACATTCATTATGTGGCAGGCTCACCTAAAGCTGTACTATCAATAAAAGATCACAATCTCGATCCAACCCCCGACACTCTCAACCAGACACTTCCTTGATTCTATGTGACAAGTGCAGAGCCATTCTGGGCAGTCTCCTGGCAGTCTGCCAGTTTCAGAACATTCCTGGCAGTCTGCCAGTTTCAGAACATTCCTGGCAGTCTGCCAGTTTCAGAACATTCTTCAATGTCAACTATAAACATTGCAATATTCTGTTCTAGATCAAAGGAAGTCTGTAAAAATTATGTCAGTTTAACCACTTAAACAGCAAAGCTTTTTCTGGCACTTGTTGATTTCAAGTTAAAATAATTTTTTTGCTAGATAACTACTTAGAACCCCCAAACATTACATAATTTTTTTTAGTAGAGACTTTAGAGAATACAATGGTGATCGTTGTAATATTTTATGTAACGCAGCATTTGCGCAGCAGTCTTTCAAGCGCAATTTTTTGGGGAAAAATGACACTTAAAAAAAAAAACAAACAAAAAAAAAAACATTAACAGTTAAGTTAACCCAATTATTTTGTATAATATGAAAGATGTTACACCGTGAGAATCCTGATCTTTACTGTGAGCAAAAAAAAAAAAAAAATTGTGATTCTCGTTTTGGCCAGAATCATGCAGCTGTAGGCTGACCAATGAAAGCCTAATGCGCATGTAGTGCAACCTTGTCACTAAGTTGACAAGAGTGTGCTGGAGGAGGGATAGAGGGTAAAGACCAATGTGTCTTCTGGTGATATGATCTCACTGGAGAAAGACCAACATGTATACTATCTCACTGGAGAAAGACCAATCTGTATGCTGGAGATAGAATCTTCTTGGGGAAATGACCAGGGAAAGGCAGAATCCCTCAGTGGGGAAATTAAATGGTCTTAGGCAGTGTCTCAATGGGAAAAGTAAATTGAACCTCTGAATTAGGCATTGTTAAATTGGCCTTTCAAAAAAAAAAAAAAAAAAAAGTTTTTCACCCTCCCCCAGTTTATTTTCCTGTCTTTGGGGGGTGTTAGGGAACAATAATTATTTTTTTTACCCAGTCTGAAGCTGGTCACTGAATTGTACAAACCCCTTAACAAAGGTTCCCAGCAGACACATGTGACTGGCTCCCACTGCTGAACAGAATTCTTTATATTATTTGCTGGTATCAATGTCTTCTTGAACAATGGCAACATATTTAACCATGTCTTTGCAAGTGAAAAATCACTCACCCAGCCGCCTTGATCACGTATCCACTGGACAACATAGTCCCTGAGGTAGTCCATGGTCCAATCAATTATTAAACGGATGGTCTGTGGCACACGTGTACACAAAGCCTGCAGAAAATAATAAACTAGAGTTAAAAAAAGATAGTCAGTTAATAAGAAAAAAAAAAAAAAACAAAAACACAGGGCTGAAATGATAGCGCAACTTTTTAAAAGACTGCCCCATAAATGATGATTCTGTGATTTAACAATCACCATCAATACTACCTAGCTAGGTTTGATTTCCAGATTTTCCCTCCTTACTTTTCAATTATAGGCTGCACATGTTTCATAAGTTTCATTGTGATAGCAATGCCTTAAAGTATGGTAAAAGATCTTTTGGCTCTACTTTTTGTGTGGAACACAGAAGCGCACTTAGTTCTGCACTACTGTGACCCAGTTTCAGCTGACGGTAAAGTCCACTGTCAGCTGACATCATTCAGCTGGTACAGACTTTGGAGGGATCCAAACTTTAACGGAGCCGCAGCAGCCACATGTGGAGACGGGAGACTTCGGAGACAGAGGCACCACCCTAGGAGCACACGTACAGCAGATCCCATCGTGAGCTACAGACAGATTTATCTGCCTCCATTAATGTCCTGACAGACCAAGGTGTAGGGTGCTTTGAGAAAAAAGAAAACCAAGATATTTCTTGTGCAACAGTTGTGAACAAACGCTTTGGAGAAAGGGCAACCCAGGAGCTAGACAGTCCTCCTCCCCTTATACCCTTCTCGTTTCTCTACAATATCCAGTGTTTTGAGATTAACATAACAGGGATCGGCTTTGTTTATATAGGCAGATCCCCGTTCTGCCTCTCTGTGGTGTAATCGCAGGTGGCCAGCAGACATCACGGCCACCAGCCATGCGCACGAGCACCAGGGCCGGGTGCACCCCTGCTATATCTATTACACAAATCACCGTACCAGTAGGGCAATTTGCACAATAGAGCCACCTTGCCGCAGAAGAACTCAGCGGGTGGTCGGGAAGTGATTAAAATTAGACTACTAGCACATTTGTCAAAATTAAAGAGCTAAGTCCTCAAACCTATCTCTAATCAAACCTCCTGGTCAATGACATTTGCAGAGACCAGTGACATATGGCTGTTCTAATAAGGCCAGAGGCAGGGTCGTCTAATACTAATTGGACCCTGGGCAAACATTTTCTTGGGGGCCCCCCCATGCAAGTTTGCTCTCCACCCCAACATTCCAAACAACAAACACACACGTAAAACGTATGTATTGAAACTGTAGCCCCACCTCCCTCAAAGTAGCCATCTATTGGTCACCTCTGTACCCCTCATCCACAGCTCACCACTGCATTCCCTGTCCACAGCTCACTTCTGTATCCCCCATTCACCTCAGTACCCCCCTCATCCACAACTCACCTCTGTGCCCCCCCAATGCACAGTTCACCCCCCCATCCAACTTCACCTCTGTACCCCCCCATATTCACCTCTGTACCCCCCCCATGTTCACCTCTGTACCCCACTTATCCACCTCTGCACCCGCCCACCTCTGCACCCCCCCACCTCTGCAACCCCCCATGTCCACCTCTGCACCCCCAATTCTCTACACATGTAAATCCCCTTCCTCTCCACGCCGCGGTTCTTTCTCATCTGATGACCTGGTGCTGCAACACAGTGCAGTCTCTGCCTATCAGACCCGTAGCACACAACCAAAACGCTGCACTCGGCTGTGTGCTACACAGGTCTGCCAGGCGGGGGTGGGGTGGGAGGAACACGGAGCGCCGCTCTGCAAATTCCTTGTCACTCCGGTCTGCAGCCTCTGACAGGGAGAAGCGGGACGGGCTCAAGCACATGGAGCCCGCAGCTGTCCCGTTCTCCTGTCAGAATGCGGCCGACGCTTAGGAGAGCGGGGTGGGGGGGTGGGGTGCTTGGGGGTTGGGGAATCGGCTGCACCCGCTACTCCAGAAAAACTCATGGTAACGCAAGGCTTAAGTGCCAGACTACTTTGGGCCCCACAGCGATGACAGGGCCCAGGGCAGCTCCCCTTTTGCCCTGCGTTAAAGACGGCCATGGGCAGAGTTATCTGACATGCCAGACTTAGTCGATAGCCTAGTTTCACCTGAGAAAAAAAAAAAAAAAAAAACAGGAATTGGAATGGACTTTATACGGGTAGCCACTAGTAGTTCCAAAAAAGGAAAAAAAAAAAAGTACTCAAAATGTAAAATCCAAATTTATTATAACATGATAAAAAAAACATCTGAGGGAATTCTGCCAAAAATGCTTTCCTTAGTACATTATATATACAGACGACATCATCCCAATAAATCTGGTCATATATGTGATAGTACATATATAGAAACCTGTAGGTATGACCATAAATATAAGGTATTGCTTGTATCTATGATGGTCTTCCATAGCAGGGCCCCACAGGAAATCAGAGTACCAAGGGATCGCTACGCGTTTCACTTATAGCTTCCTCAGGGGATCCTACTGATACCAGGTTTGAATGGGAGATATGGAATGCTCAGTCCACAGCATGAAGATGAGAGAGGAGAGCAGAGCACAAACAGCGAATGAATGAATGAATGAATGAATGAATATATATATATTTTTTCAAGAAGGGGGCATCAAGTGGGACAATGTCAGATGTTTTAAATGTAGTATAGCCAAGCCACCCTAGGTAGATAGGTAATCTCCATATATCGGTGGTCAACTTAATTGTAGTGTCACTCCCCTGTACCAGTGCCGATCCAGGCAGCAGACAAGAACACCTCCACACAGATGTGGGGACATCAGCACCTAGCCTAGTTTCACCTGCTCTATGCTGTACAAAAGGGTGGTGGCCAATGAGAATGTGGTCTATTTAACAAGGTGCCCTTGTGGGCTCGACTATGTGGGTAGGACTACACGACCTTTGTCAGTTAGATTAGGGGAACACAAACAACATAAAAAAGGGTTTCCCGGGCCACAGTGTTTCGAAACACTATGATCTTAAGCATGATAGGGACCCCACGGGCACATGTTTTTATGCAATAGATAAATTTGTACCGCATTGGATGATTTCTAGAGTCGAAAATAATTGGATCTTTTAAAAAGTTATTTTCCACTTGGACTAAATATAGAGTGGGACATAAACTGCTTTATAAATAATAGTTAATACCCTTAAGTTTGCAAATTTGCGTCTGATATGGGATGGAGAAAAATTTTTAAAAAATAAAAAACATAAATTACAAATTTAACATTAGAGCCCCTGGGGGAATTGTTATAGCTGGATGTGTAATCACCTCTGGAACAGAATGAAATCACTAAACATTACCAGTTTATTTACCACTCAGGTCTATAGTATAATATCTTTTGACCATGCACCAGTTGAAGGTGCTGGTAGTTTAATAGATGGAACAATATAACTTGTGTGTGTATGTTTAGTAGCCACTAGATGGAGCTAAACTTAGTGCGAATCTCTGAAATTGGCAAGAGGGTGGTTGATGGGTTGATACCCCATGTCAATATGATATATTCCCTCCGCGGCTATTGTTGTATATTGGGCACAGTTTGACCATATCTGTGCCTATGTTTGCACAATATATCGTAGTAGTTTTATAGTAAAGCGGCCATTGGCCCTCCCAGGTCAGACGCCGATATAAAGAAGTGTGGAGCGAGTGTGTGGGCGTGCCACTGACGTCACGTATGACGAAACCGGTAGGGCGGAGCCACACACACTCGAGACACAGCGATCCGTACGATTGGAGGAGGAACTGGCAGATGGGCATTAGGAGCAGGATTTTAACTGTTCACATGTGAGTGTACTTAATTTTATAATAAAGCATGTATATGATGATTTTACACTATACGAGTATCCATATATTACATGGCTGGTGGATGTGATGAGCACAGTTCGTGGATGTGACATACATTGACTGACAACAGGAATAATACGAGTCCGAACCATACACTGTGGGATAGTGGACCTGGTCGGAGGAGATTTGTAAACAAACGTGTAAGACTGCTCTTCGATAGAGGGTCACACTTGAGCCGGTAAGGGCGGTGTGCACACTGAGGTGTCTATCATTTCCATTCTGAGCACGTTTAAGGAGTTGGTGTACTGGGACTTACAGTATCTTAAACTTATCACATCATTCAACTGCTACTAAGCTTCACACTCACCTATTGGGACTTGTTTACCTTAAGCCATGATGACTATGGACATTGGATTAGGATTATAAATTTTATGAATTATGGACACATGATTTTAAAAGCGCTGCAATCAAGGATAGAATTATGAGATTCCCTGCAGATTTGTAAGTTCGCCAGCTTACAAAGAAATGAAGGGTCTACAATTTTTAATATAGGTAGATTTTAAATGATTGAGACAGAATAGCAACAAAAAATGTAGAAAAAACACAATACAAATGTTATAAATTGAGTTGCAATTCAGTGAGTAAAATAAGTATTTGATCCCAAAGCAAAACATGTCTTAGTTCGTACTTTGTGGAGAAACCTCTGTTGGCAAGCACAGATAAGACGTTTCTTGCAGTTAGTTACCAGGTCTGCACGCATCTCAGGTGTGATTTTGGTCCACTTTACAGATCTTCTCTAAATCCTTAAAAGGCCAAGTTCACCTTTTTTTCCCCCTTTCTAAATTCCAGCTCCTACGTACCAATATAGCATTAATGTACTTCTTTTTAAAAATAAAACAGGTTTCCATTAATTCTACACAGGCTTACCTCATTCACTTCACAGCCATTTAAAAACACTGCTCGATCATTTCTGCCTAGAGCTGCATGATTCTGGAAAAAAATGAGAATCACAATTTTTTTCTGCTTAAAATAAAGATTACGATTCTGAAGAAGAGTGAGGTAAGCCTGGGTAGAATTAATGGAAAGCGGTTTTATTTTTGCAAAACAAGTACATTAATGCTATATTGGTTCATAGAGGAGCTTGAACTTAAAGTGGAGCTCCATTCCCTATATTTTTTTTTTTTAAAAGCTTCCCTGTGATTGTTAGCACTAGTACATTAATTTTGGATACTGCCCTAATGGTCTTCATGCTAGTTATTTTAAAATCTGTAATAACTTACAAGATCTCAGAAGCAGGCAGGGGCCATCGAGGATGTGGGCATCTGAAGCCCGCTCCTGTGTATCTCCAGGATAAGGTACAGCTGGCTACCCAGCATGCACCTCCGGATCCCGCGCAGTAATGACACTGCACGGCACAGTTTAATTACAGTTTGCCATAGCAATGCTTCTAAAATGGCGCTGATTGCATCACTTCCAGTCAGGAAATCTCGCAACAGTACCCGCATTAGATATCCCAGGAGTCAACGGGCCAGGGCCAAAGACAACTAAAGAAGAAAAAAAAAAAAAAAAATCTGCAGAAATTTCAACATATTCGTTTCCAAACCTTCATTCACTAGCGATGCACATTACAATCTGGGTAATGCTTAAAAACTCTGCTTTAGGCCCCTTTCAAGCTTGTGCAACCAGATTTTATGCCACAATTTTGATGCAACTTTGGCTCAATGAAAACATATTACAAAGTCGTACAGAAGTAGTACAGAAAATCGCATCTATATTATTCAGGTGAGATTTGCATGAGACTTTGAGGGTTTAACATTGAAGTCTATGGACCTCAAGTTGCATCAAAGTTGGACCAAAGTAATGCAGGGACTACTTTGAAGTTGACATGACTTGGAAGTCATACAGATCTGAACGGTACACACTGGAAATAATGGGGAACGACTTGTCATGCGACTTTGCAGTCCCAAATCGCACGACAATTCCCACAAGTGTGAGGGGTCTTAAAGTTTCTTGGCTGTCACTTGGCAACTCAAAAGTTTCAGCTCCCTCCATAAATTTTCTATAGGATTAAGGTCTGGAGACTGCCTAGGTCACTCCATAACCTTAATGTGCTCCTTCTTGAGCCACCCCTTTGTTGCCTTGGCGGTATATTTTGGGTCATTGTCATGCTGGCAGACCCATCCACAACCCATCTTCAGGGTCTGTCCTGGCTGAGAGAAGAAGGTTCTCATACAAGGTTTTACAATACATGGCCCCATAATGCGACAAAGTTGGCCTGTACTTTTGGCAGATTAACAGCCCCAAAGCAAACTGTTTTCACCTCCGTATTTGACTGTATGAATGGTGTTCTTAGGGTCATAGTCCGCTTTCCTTCCTCCAAACACAGCGAGCCGCGTTAATGCCAAAGACCTCAATTCTGGTTTCGTCAGACCACAGCCCTTTCTCCCAATCCTTCTCGGAATCATTTTAACTTCACACAGGCCTTCTTGAGGAGGGGGACCTTGCAGGCACTGCAAGATTTCAATCCATTGTGGTGTATTATGTTACCAATGGTTTGTTTGGAGACTATGGTCCCAACTGCCTTGAGATCATTCACAAGCTCCTCCTGTATAGTTCAGGGCTGATCCCTCACTTTTCTCATGATCATTTTTAACTGATGAAGCGAAATCCTGCATGGAGCTCCAGGCCGAGGGCGATTGATGGTTATTTTGTATTTCCTCCATTAGCGAAAAATTGCTCCAACAGTTGTCTCCTTCTCACCAAGATTCTTGCTGATAGTCTTGTAGCCCCGTTCCAGCCTTGTGCAGTTCTATAATCTTAACCCTGATGTTCTTTGACAGCTCTTTGGACTTGCCAAGAATGGAAGAATTCTGTGGGCAGGTGTCTTATACACAACGTGTTGTCCTTCGGAGCACCTTCTTAAATTGACAGGACTAATCTGTGTACCACATGAGCACATACTGTAGCCAGTCTGTGGAAGCCAGACTGTTGGTTGGTAGGGAATCAAATCGTTCTTTTACACACTGGATTGCAACTCAATTTAGAAGATTAGTATCATGTTTTTTTCTGGATTTTTGGTTGATATTTTGTCTCTGTCATTTAAAATACACCTATGATAACTATTATAGACACTTCGTTTATTTGTAAGTGGGCAAACTTACAAAATCTGCAGGGGATCAATAATTTTCCCCCCAGCATGTATGAGCAAAGTAACTCTGTACAGCATACTTCGGGCCCTTTCACACAGATGTGTCTATGTGCAGGCTCTGTTTTACTCAGCGGGGATCGCTCCGGATGACGAATCAGTCAAGCCCCAGATCTCCCCTATGGGAAATCGGATGACAACGGATCCATCTGTCCGTTGTCATCCTATCTGATCCACAGACGGATGAAAAACTAGGGTTTTCCTCCGTCACACTTTACGGAAGCGGATCGGAGAGTGACCGGTGTCAGCGGACATATTCCCGCCGACATCCGCCACTCCATAGGGCTGCATGGAGCTCCGTTCAGGTCCGCCTGAAAAAACCGACAGGCGGACCTGAATGGAACGTCCATGTGAAAGGACCCTTAATGTTAATTTGATCTAATGAACACCTGAAAAAAGAAAACCGGAGTTAGATTTACCGGTAACTTTTTCCATGAGTTCCAGGACAGCATATGAGCTATAGGCACCTTCTCCAGCAGAAACAGGTAACGCATCACCAAATACACTTTAGAAAGAAGTCCTTCTGCTGTACTGTTCAGTTTTAACCCTTTCGCCACCAGTATGACATACAGACCAACAGTGGGGGGTATTACACACAATTAGGTGGCTTCAGCCACCAGTATTGTGTGAGAAAATGACGGGCAGACTCCTGCCTGTCAGGTGAGTGTGGCCCGATCGCTCTCACACACCCCCGCACACGCACTCCAGCCATACTTACCGGGCTCTGCTTGCCCATTGGCGGGCCCAGGACAGTAATGGCGGGCAGCGGAGTGTAGATGGGAAGGAGGAGAGCAGATACACATCCGCTCTCCTCCCCCTCTTGCACTGACCCGGAACCCAGAAAGTGCTCGCTGTCCCCGGTTCACTCAGCCGGGAAGTAATGTTTTGCAAAACATCGAGCACAGAGGAGACCCTGCATGTCTCAAAGAATTTGTCACCAAAAATCCTCACATAGGGGACATTTTGCCCCCTATGTGATAAAAAAATAATAATAAAAATAATTTGCAAAAGATAACGTTACACCCAAACAAAATCACCCCCTCACCCCAAGAAATTTTGAGGCCTCCCCACCCCCCACATATATACGCGCACGTAAACGCATGCGTGGGGGCGCCTACGCGTGAAAACGTTGATTGCCATACACATGTAACATATTGCTGCGTACGCCGGAGTGAGAGCAATAATTCTAACACAAGACCCCCTCTGTAACACTAAACTGATACCTATAGGGGGCTTTTGAAGCATCATCTATAGAAAAGATAGGGTATGACGCCATTGCATGAGGCGCACAAAAATTTAAGGTTAGGCATGTTGGGCATCTATTTACTCGGTGCAACCTCGCCTTTTATATTTTACCAAAAATTTGGGCAATTAATTACGTTTGGTCGCCCTAAAATTCAGGTTAGTGTGTTTTTTACTGAAATATTGCGTTTCCTAGACCTTTGCTATAATATGGGACATAAAAAATGTTATTCTCTAGACTGTCTGCTTTCAGAAAACAATGTTTGGGGGGGTTTGTGTAATCTTCAGGCCTAAAATGTTTTTTTAAACGTTCAAAAAAACCCCCCCAAAAACTCTAAAACAGCTTTGGCAGCGAAAGGGTTAAACAAGAACAAAACCTGAACAAAATCCTGCTGTCCTGGAAGACTCGTGGAAGTAGAGTTATTGGTACATCAAACTCCTTCTTTCTGTCCTATTCTGTTGAAAACTGATTAGGGAGAATTTACCAGACTTGGAATGGACAATGAAAAACGCTCAGAGACCTCTCCTCCCACCGGGTTAACCATAAGAATCACAGATATGGTGGACCTTGTAATATTAGATTCTCAACAGAGAGAAACCAAGGAAGGAGACCCAACTACAGGGAAAAGTCTAGGCCATATAAGAAAATAAGAGCTCAAAGCTACACTGAACTGATTACAAAAAAAAATCAATATGAGTTATAAAGGAATCAACCCCTAGTGAGAGCAGGTTAAGTATAACATGTTATTAGATATACAGTATCTCACAAAAGTGAGTACACTCCTCAAATTTTTGAAAATATTTTATTATATCTTTTCATGTGAGAACACTGAAGAAATGACACGTAGCTACAACGTAAAGTAGTAATCTTTTATAAAAGTGTAAATTTGCTATCCCCTCAAAATAACTCAACACACAGCCATTAAAGTCTAAACCGCTGGCAACAAAAGTGAGTGCACCCCTAAGTGAAAATGTACAAATTAGGCCAAATTAGCCATTTTCCCTCCCTGGTGTCATGTGACCCATTAGTGCTACAAGGTCTCAGGTGTGAATGGGGAACAGGTGCGTTAAAATTGGTGTTATCACTCTCACACTGGTCATTGGAAGTTCAACATGGCACCTCATGTCAAAAGACTGAGGATCTGAAAAAAAGAATTGTTGCTCTCTACATAAAGATGGCCTAGGCTATAAGAAGATTACCAAGACCCTGAAACAGAGCTGCAGCAAGGTGGCCAAGACCATACAGGGGTTTAACAGGACAGGTTGCACTAAGAACAGATCTCCCCATGCTTGACCAATAAAGTTGAGTGCACGTGCTCTGTGTCATATCCAGAGGTTGTCTTTGGGAAATAGACATATGAGTGCTGCCAGCATTGCTGCAGAGGTTGAAGGGGTGGAGGGTCAGCCTGTTGAAAGGATGCCTTAACCTGACTTTACAACAAGTTAATAAAAGCTTTCTATCATTAACCACTTACCAACCGGAAGGTTTTCCAGCTTTAGGACCAGAGCACTTCTTGCGATTTGGCACTGCGTCGTTTTAACTGACAATTGCGCGGTCGTGCGACGTTGCACCCAAACAAAATGTGTGTCCTTTTTTTCCCACAAATAGAGCTTTCTTTTGGTGGTATTTGATCGCCTCTGCGTCATTTCTGATCGCCGCTATAAACAAAAGAGCGACCATTTTGCAAAAAAAAAAACCCAAATGTCTTACTTTTTGCTAAAATTCAAAAAAAATATAAAAAATCATTTTTTTCACCGGTTTTGGCCGATTTATATTCTCTCATATTTGTGATTATTATTATTTTTTTTTTTTTTTAATCACAATTGGCGTTTATTCATTGGTTTGCGCAAAAAATTGATTTTTTTTGTATAACTTACCGTAAAATCCTTTTCTCTGAGTTCACTGACAGACCCAGCCTTCTGACACATGGGGTTATGCTCATCCTACTAGGAGTAGACTAGGCAAAAACAAACAAAAGCGTAGGTTGGCCCCTCCCAGGGGGCCGTCCTCACCTCAGCATATAATCCTTGGGGTACACAGTCTTCCGACCCAGACAGTCACTTGAGTCTCTTTTCCTAAAATGCCATTCAATATGTTTTTTTTAGTTAAAAAACGCGTTTGGTTACTTATTTGCGGTTAACACTAATTTTTTTTTTTTTTTATTATTATTAGTGTTTATACTCT
>BLSH010045480.1:193765-207597 GCA_018402905.1 Glandirana rugosa | reverse complement strand
TTGCGGCGCGACTTGTGTGCAAGGCGTTTTAAAGGGGAACCCCCGCAAAAAATTTGCGTGGGTTCCCCCCCCAGAGCATTCCAGGCTCTTCGATCTGGCATGGATTTTAAGAGGAGCCCTCAAAACCCCCCCCCCCCCCCCCCAAAATCCATACCAGACCCTTATCCGAGCACGCAGCCTGGCGGCCCAGGAAAGTGGGTGGGGACAAGCGAGAGCCCCCCCCCTCCTGGACCGTACCAGGCCGCATGCCCTCAACATGGGGAGTGTGGGTGCTTTGGGGCAGGGGAGGCTCTGTGCCCCCCACCCCAAAGCACCTTGTCCCCATGTTGATGGGGACAAGAGCCTCTTCCAGACAACCCTGGCCGTTGGTTGCCGGGGTCTGCGGGCGGAAGGGCTTATCGGAATCTGGAAGCCCCCTTTAATACCCCTACCCATTTACCTGGGGGGGAAAAAAAAGTGTACAAAAAAAAAAACCACACACTAAACAGCTTTTTAAAATATTTTAATAAATCCGGCATCTTCTCCCCTCTCTTCTTTTCTTCGGCTCTTTTGCGGGGTCTTCTGAGGGGTCACCGTGATCCGACTTCTGGTGCGGCTTCTATTCAAATCAATGGGCTCCCATAGGGAACCACTGATTTTGAATAGAACGCCTGACGAGGCTTAACGCTGTGTATACGTTAAGCAACGATATTGAGCGTTTTGCCGGCTCGGCGTCAAAAACGCCATGACGCTGCAGCTTCAGAACGCACTGGTCCCACGTTCTAGCTACAGCTCACGAACGCCAACGCCCTCTACTGCTCAAAAACGTCAGCGTTTTAGAGGGCCATTGAATAACATGTAGAGCAGCAAAAAAAGCCTAAAAACGTGGCATTACAAAACGCCCGTGTGTATGAGGCCTATATGTTTTTTTTTAGCAGAGACCCTAGAGAATAAAAAGGATTTTATTAAAACTTACCGTAAAATCCTTTTCTCTGAGTTCACTGACAGACGCAGCCCTTCATTGACAAGTGGGTTTATATGCACATCCTACCAGAAGTTGACTAGGCAAATAGAAAGAAAGCAAGCTGCCCCCTCCCAGGGGGCTGTCCTCTCTCTCTCCCATATAACCCCCCTGCTCTGCAAAGCATATCAGTTCGTAACAAGCCGTACAAAACGCAACAGAGGGGTGGGTGCTGCGTCTGTCAGTGAACTCAGAGAAAAGGATTTTACGGTAAGTTTTAATAAAATCCCTTTTTCTCCTACATTCGCTGACAGACACAGCCCTTCATTGACAAGTGGGGATGTCCCAAAGCTGTGTCAGTCAAGAGGGGTGGGTAAACAACAACTGTACCCAACAGAGACCCCTCAGGAGGTGCTAACCGCACCTACATCGCCACCTGCAAAACTTTGCGGCCAAAAGCAGCATCCGCGGATGCTGACACATCAACTTTGCAAAACTAAGTAAACGTGTGCACCAAGGCCCGCGAAGCCGCCTTGCACACCTGTGACACCGAGGTCTGGTGTCTGAAAGCCCAGGAAGTGCCAACTGCCCTGGTGGAAAGAGCCGTGACTGGAAAAGGGGGGACTTGGCCCCGAACAGTATACGCATGGGTCACTGTCTGCCTGATCCAACGTGAAACAGTAGCCAACGAGGCCGCCAATCCTTTGCGCGGACCGACCGCCAGCACAAACAACGCATCAGACTTCCGAAAGGAAGCAGTAGCTGCCAAGTACAGCCGCAAAGCCCTCACGACATCCAACAACTGTAACTCAAATTCCTTGGGATGCGACGGGTGCGGACATAAAGAAGGAAGAACAATATCTTCATTAATGTGAAAAGAAGAGACCACCTTCGGAAGAAACGAAGGAGAGGGGCGCAAGACCGCCTAGCCCTTATGAAGGACTAGGTAAGGAGACTTGCAGGACAACGCTGCCAACTCAGACACCCGCCTAGCGGATGTAATGGCCACCAAGAAAGCCACGTCCTGAGACAGCAATTGTAAGGGAATATCCCTGATCTTCTCATATGGCGGTTTCTGCAGAACAGAAAGCACCAAATTCAAATCCCACGGCGCCAAGGGCGACCTTATCTGAGGAGCCACATGGCATACACCCTGTACAAATGTACGAATCAAAGAATGTGGTGCCAAAGGCCACTGAAAAAGACTTGCCAGAGCTGAAATCTGACCCTTAAGGGTACTCAATGCCAATTTTTTATCCAGGCCCTGCTGCAAAAAAGCCAGGACCCTGGACACCACGTAAGAGCGGGGGTTCCAACCCCCTGCCTCACATCAGGCAATATAGGCCATCCAGGTGCGATGAGAAATCTTGCGAAATACACTTGCGTGCTGTAAGCATGGTAGGGATTACGGAGTCAGCGATACCCCTATCCCTCAACACCTGAACCTCAATAGCCAAGCCGTCGAAGCCAGCGAGGGTAACGCAGGGTGCAAGATGGGTCCCCAAGACAGCAGATCTTCGTGCAGCGGAAGACGCCAGGAAACATCTGCCACCATTTGCACCACGTTGGCGTACCAAGGGCGCCGAGGCCAATCCAGAGCTACCAGGATTGTCTGAATCACCTCCACTTCAACCCTGCGCAGTAGAAGCGTGATGGGAGGAACAGGATCCAGGAGCCAAAACAGACTCCAAGGCGCTACCAGCGCGCCCGTGGCGGCCGCCAGCGGGTCTCTCGTCCTGCACACAAAAGGTTTACACCTTGCGATTGAATCGAGACGCCATGAAGTCCACGTCTGGCGTGCCCCACTCGTGGCAAATCTGGCGGAACACTTCTGGATGTAAGGACCATTCCCCTCTGATCCAGCGTCTGGCGACTTAGAAAGTCCGCCTGCCAATTCTCTACGCCCGGATTGTAAATGGCAGAGATTGCCGGCACGTGAAGTTCTGCCCATCGCAGAATGAGGGCCGCTTCCGCAGCCGCTGCCAAGCTCCTCGTTCCGCCCTGATGGTTCCACATACGCCACTGCCGTGGCGTTGTCAGACTGAACCCGAACCGGGAGGCTGCGCAACCTTACCGTCCAGTGGGAGAGGCAGAGCCTGATCACCCTCAACTCCAGCACCTTGATCAGAAGGTGGGATTCCTGCGCCGACCAGCGGCCCTGAGCAGACAGCGGCCCCAGGAACCCCCAGCCCGATAGGCTGGCGTCCATCGTGACTACTGACCAATTCAGGGGGATAAATGACTTCCCCCAATGTCAGAGCCGGGGCCCGAAGCCACCAGGCCAACGATCCTCTGGTCTGATGATCCAATCTGATCAGCTGCTCCAGGGACAGCAGAGACTTGTCCCACCGTGACAGAATCGCTCGCTGAAGGAGAAACCATGAGCCCCAACACCCACATACAGAACCGTAAGGAGGACCACTGGCGTGGCAGCAGGGTCCGCACCGCTGCTTGCAGGGTCAGCAACTTGGCCGGAGGTAAGAACACCTTCGCCTGCTCAGTGTCCAGAATCAGACCCAGGTATTCCAGTCGACAGGACGGTGACAGTCTTTCAATGAGGCCATGGTGATAGCCACGTTCTCCTGCAGAGCCGAAGCAGACTTCACTCTCAGGAGGTGGTCGTCGAGGTACGCTACCACCGCAATGCCTCTCTGCCTCAATAGCGCCAGCACCGGAGCCACCAGCTTGGTGAACATCTGAGGAGCCGAGGCCAGACCGAAGGGAAGTGCCACGCATTGGCAATGCAGATCTCCCACCGCAAAGCGCTAGTGCCGGAGACAAATGGGAACGTGGAGGTACGCGTCCCTGAAATCCAGAAACAGCCATGAAGTCCCCTTGGTGTAGGGCGACCACGACCGAGCGGACAGACTCCATTCTGAATTTCCGCACCCTCACACAGTGACTTAGCGCTTTTAGGTCCAGAACCGGCCTGACCCCCCCCCCCCCTTTTTGGGTACCACAAACAGGTTGGAGTAGAAGCCACGGAATCCTTCCAGCGGAGGTACGGCACAATTACCCCTTGTGCGAAGAGCGCCTGAACAGCCCCTAGGAGAGCCTCCCGACGCCCCTGAGGGAGTCTCAAGTTCGATGGGAAGAACCTGTCTGGGGGTAGAGTGCTGAACTCTATCCTGTACCCAGAGGACACCACTTCCTGCACCCCCCGGTCGGATATGCAGGCAGTCCACGTCTGCGAACCCCAGAAGTCGGCCCCCCACCCGAGAATTGGGTGGGGGCAACCCATCATGCGGAGGAGGGCTTATCCTCTGCCTTTTCACTCTTGCGTTGCCAGGGTCGTTCAGCGCCCCCCACGGCAGACTTGCCAGGCCTCAACCCTTCGCCTGCTGCACCGGGGGCACGAAAAAAAAAAAAAAAAAAACTCTTCTGACCCGAAGAGGTAGGACCCTGCTTGCGGCAGAACTCCAGCTGCCTGGGCTCCAGAAGAAAAATACTCTTTCCTCCAGTGAAATTCTTAATGATTTCAGCCAACTGCGCCCCAAGGAGCCGACCACCCTGAAAAGGGGGGATCCGTAAGGCCCTTCTTAGACGCATGGTCACCCAACCAGGAGCATAACCAGAGTACCCGTCTGATAATGACTGCGAAAACAGACATTTTAGACAACATGGGAAGCAGGTAAAGAGCTGCGTCACATGGGTACCGAAGACCCTGAAACAAATGGTCTGCTCTCTGACGCCTCAAGCGTCCTCCCGCAGCCCAAGACATTCTGCAGCTCAAGCGCACACTCAGAAAGAGGTTGCACCGCCATGGCTGATGCCAGGGCAGGCCTCATGGCTGACCCCTGCCAACCTGCAGGGGATGCCCTTGTCTTCACAAAGCTATCCTCAAATGCAAAGCGAAGCGTTTGAGCAGGGCAAAGGGATTCTGCGGACTCTGCTATTCCTAACAGACCAGATGGTCAAAAAATTGATCATAAGGATAAGCCTTAGGGGACCTGAGTGGCCTAGCAGGCCCGCAAACTAATGCAGTTTCCTGCGGCTCCCCTGCTTGGTCCAGTCGCAAAGACGCACGGATATGAGCAATCAGTGCGGCCACCAGCGCCTTCTCCCCTGGTCTACCTCGCCATCCGAGAGCTCCACGGGGGTCACCGTGACCCCCTGAGGCCACTTCCGGTTCAGACTCTTCCCCTAATGAAAGAGGGGGAGGCGGACGCTTTTTATGGGCCCCCTTATCACGGCTCGGCACCACCCGGGGAAGAAAATCCCCAAATACTGCTTTCAGCTTGTCCAGGGACCCCAGGGTCATCCGCCATTGTGCCACCGGACCTGACAGGCAGAAAAAAAACGCTTTGGACACCCCCACAATGCAGCCCCGCAGATCAACCAGGGAGACCCCAGGAGGACTGCACCCACCGCTACCAGCACCCCAGGGAGAGCCCAGCTATACCTGCTGTTTGTTGCCTCACAAAGCGCTGTGTCCCAGTAGGAGTGCTTAGAGACCGCCAGACATAGAGCCTGTGCCATCCACGCTGTCCCAGGGTGAAAGAGGAAGCATCGGCTAGCCGCACGGTATTCTTCCCAGGCACATCCAATATGGCCGCCGAGCGGTCACAAGAGGCCAAGCCTGTAGTACAGGCCACGACTACGGCAAAATGGCCGCTGTTCAACACTAGAGGGAAAGCGCGGTTTGGAAGCGCGGGGTGCGGTGCGGGAAGGGGGGGTGTAGGAGGGGGGCGAGGACACCCAGGGGAGGCTCTAGCCCTAGCAAAACACCCTCCACCTGCAGGCTCAAATCGCTAAAATCGCCCAGCCCCCCCTCCGTGCCCCTAGGGGAGGAGAGAGGGGGTCACGCACCAGTCCGACGGGTGTAAGAGGGAGCCACCCGGTTGCAGACCTTCCTCCCACAGCAGGAGAGGGATGCTGCAGGCCATAGGCCCCTGGACGGGAATATGGTCCGGTCACTGGCCGCAAGTGGGAGTCACCCACTGGCCACCCGCATAGAACGTGCACGATACGGCGGGCCCCAAGGCTAAAGCGAGCTCGCATCGGTCGGCCGCGCTGGGGATAGTGCAGGATTCTAGATATCCTATATACCCCAGCCGGCTTCTTGATAGCAGTCTTCATCAGATAGCTTGAGAAAAATAAAAAAGCGGTGGCAAAAAAGGTAAACCGCAGGTCCCATAAGGGAGCCAGGTCTAACTCCTTGCACTAGGCATAATAAAACTGATATGCTATGCAGAGCAGGGGGGTTATATGGGATATGGGAGAGAGAGGACGGCCCCCTGGGAGGGGTCAGCTTGCTTTCTTTCTATTTGCCTAGTCAACTCCTGGTAGGATGTGCATATAACCCCCACTTGTCAATGAAGGGCTGCGTCTGTCAGTGAATGTAGGAGAAAGTCACTTTGGTCTTGCTGCCCTTCTCAGGGCCATGGGAATCCAAAAGGTACTAGGAAAAAATACGAGAGGGGCGCACCGACCTAGCGCAATACCATTAAAATGTTTATTAAAAGTAATAGGATAAAATATATATACTCACAATCGGAACAATTGTAAAAACATCACGACAAAAAAGGTGGAAGCTGTGCCTTCAGGGGACTTCTGAATCTCCGCCCCAGCAGAGGGACCGTACCCCTGGAGGCACAGCTTCCACCTTTTGTTGTGATTTACAATTGCTCCGCTTGTGAGTATATACATTTTATCCTATTACTTTTAATAAACATTTTAATGGTATTGCGCTAGGTCGGTGCGCCCCTCACTTGTTTTTTTTCCTAGTTACTTTGGTTAACACGTTCCATATATTTGCATTTATAGTCTTCTCATCTAATGTGGTTTGAATTACATCCAACTGTTCCCCATCGCCCCCCCCCTTTCCTTCTCCAACCCCCCTCTTTCCCCTTCTCTCTCCCCCCCCCCACCTGGGGGAGGGATTACTGCAGCTTCAGTTCAATAATGGGAGTATGGTCATGACGAAGTATGAATGGACCACCCATGTATTGAATAACTTTAATCCTGTGGCACACCTTTATTAGGAGCGATCCTAACCTTATATCCGGTTTCGATGCTGCCCCTTTAAGCTGATCAGAATAACGGAGTGAAAAACAAACATGACTAGGGCGGAACAAATTCATACTCTACTTAAGTCTGTAATCATCTTCCCCTCAGTGTCCTGACGAAACTCACATCATGTGAGTGAAAAGCATCAACGTCACAGCGGCATGTGACCCGGAAGTTCAATCACACTCATGCGGCTATAACATCTCCCTATCCCAGCACGGCACGCTCTCACGCTAAGCGCCGGACGGTGCAACCTATGAGGACTGGAGTGGTGTCGGAACACCTGCTGGCATCTGATAATGGCCATCTGACAGACGATACCCCCCCAACGGACATTTGTCCAAGTCCTTCACCACTGCACAGCATTCAGTGATATACAGCTCTCCCCTCAGCTGTCCCTTCCAGACTGTCAGCAATTCACCAGCTTGCACAGTTCATTGCTGATGCAGCCCAGCTGCTACCCATTGGCAATCAGGCACTCATCCTGAACTGTCACTTAGCAGTATATTGCACCAGGACTCTGTCCATGCTTACCACCAGTGTCTGGCCCATCACAGCCACATCCCGGCCTCCAGTGGTACCCCATCACCACTGATTTCCAACCCAGTTTCTAATTTTTAGGGACTCGTAAATGACTGGAATGGTACCAATGGATTGGCATAGGGCCAATGTGGTGCCTTTATTTAAAAAGGAATCAAAGTCCTTACCAAGTAACTATAGGGCCTGGAGAGTTTAATAAAAGACCACATAGGTGAGCTCTTGCTGGAAAAAAATATTTTAAGCGACAGCATGGATTCATGAAAGACAGAAGTTGTCAAACAAACCTGATTTTTTATGAGGTGGTAAGCAAAACTTTGGATCGAGGTGTGCGATCGGTAAGCCGGAGAAGAAAATCGCCTGGCGCTGGAAGTTGACCAGAGAATCCGGCGGGCCAGATGGTCACCAGAAGTCTCTATGACCTTTCGGAGGCTGGGCGCAATGTTATGACCTTACACCCGGCCTCTGCATTTGAAAATATACCGCTGCCTCGACTGGGAAGTTAGGATCGCTTTTTGTTTTGTTTTCAGGCTTCCCAGCCTAGAGGTGAGATCTGGGGACTTATAGACCCCAGATCTCACTGTAAAGAGGACCTGTCATGCCCTACTCCCATTACAAGGGGTGTTTACATTCCTTGTAATAGGAATAAAAGTGATCAAAAAAAATGGGTGGGAGGGGGGTGGCTACCGTGCAGCTGCATGGACGTGTAAGCCAGTAGCTCCGCTCCGGCTAAGGAATATGAACAAGCCGAGGTGCCCTTGCCCAGATTCACATGATCCATCTGACGAGCCACCGAACACCCCGCGATGACCCGCAAGCGGAAAGAGTTTTTGCAGGTGAAGAAACTTCAACATTTCTTCCAGCCGGCGGGCCGAAGTCCGATAAAAGACGGCGCGGGTGGCGCTTCTCCGGCCTCCTCCAGCGGAGGACCCAGTCTGGGATATCAGATACTATGCTTAAAAGACATGCTTGTCTCCCTCTGCAGTTCTCTGCACACAGATATGATAGAGTGTATGAGAAGTTTCAAAGCTGAAGTTCGTGAATTAGGGGGAAGAGTTGATCATGTGGAAAAAAAGATGGGGGAATATGCCGCCTCATACAATTCTTTGGTGGACGCTCATAATGATCAATCTGAGGAGGCGGCCTGGCTTAAGGCCAAAGTCGACGACCTTGAGGACAGGTCAAGGCGAAACAATGTTAAAATGCGGGGCATCCCTGAAGCCATGCAGCCTGCACAACTCCAGCAGTATGCCCAGGACCTTATTAAAGCCTTCCTGCTCAAATTATCTGACTCAGACCTGGTAGCGGAAAGAATCCACCAACTACCCAAACCTCTGCATCTCCCAGATAACATGCCAAGAGATGTCCTAAAGCGGGTACACTTCTTCCATGTAACAGAACAGTTTATGACAGCCTTTCGCAAAAGTCCACAGCCACCTGAAAAATATGCCCCAATCCAACTCTTTGCAGAGCTTTCGCAACATACTATGCAGAAACGTGACAAAAGCACTGTGAAATATCATATATCGCTGGGACTATCCAACATTGTCAATTACCCATGATGGAAACACTTCAGTGATTACCAGCCTAGATGAAGGTCTTAAGCTACTCCGGGCTTGGGACATCCTCCCTGAGCCAAACAATGGAGGATCCTCTCCGGCCTCCAAAATTGATACTCAGGCTGACTGGCAAGTGGTAACACAAAAAAAAATTTAAAAAAAGGAAAGAACAAAAACAAGGATACCTGAACACCTCGGATATCAAGTGTTACATAATCTACATGATTCCTGAGGCACTGTGGAGCCCACGGTGTATTCTTTGCCCTCCATAGCAAATGAGCAGTAAATCTGCCATCAGATTCCACTTGGAAACTAACTTTTTACTCTGTTGGTTCAGGTTACAATGTTTGACTCTCTTTCTATTTTTATCTTTGTCTTTTTTTCCTTTCTGGTCTTAACCTGTTTGAGATGGACCTTGCCCTGCTATGGAAAGATCTTTGTGAACACCTAGACTTACAACTGCTACAGGTCTGCCAAGGAATGATGCATTCTGGCCTCTAAGGTACTGCTTGTATTTAAGCTCTCTGATATCCACCATAGGCATGAAAATAGTGTCTTTTAGTGTACATGGTCTGAATCACACAGCTAAAAAGATCCTCGGTCTAGAACAAGGCCTCAAAACTAAAACCGCAGATATCCTGTGTTTGCTGGAGACACATTTCCTGGACTCAAATCCACCGAACTTCTATCACAAGAACTTTCCTCATATTTACAAAGCCTCAGCCCAGCATAAACAAAAAGGAGTTCTTATCGCCATTAAAAACTCGGTAGCTTTTGTCCCTAAAGAGGTGCACATAGACTCAGCAGGAAGATATTTGATTTTAGTGGGTGAATTCAACAACCAAACCTATACAATTGTAAACTTTTATGCACCCAACAACTCCGCTTCCTGAGGAAAATGTTCAGCAAGATCACAAAAATCAGGAAAGGGGTGGTACTGGTACTGGTACTACTACTGGTACTACTACTGGTACTACTACTACTACTACTACTTAAACTAAATAACAACTTGGTGTCTGATCCTGCTTCCTCGTGGTTTGCCCACAATGCCTTTATTAGAGGGATCATCTTACGGCATTTGCGGGTGAAGAGACAAAGGACCCAAGAGTTAGATCACTTGTTTAAAGATATTAAAATATAAGTGACCCATTACCCATCACAGCAGATAAATTAGCCAAGCTGCGCTCTGACATTTTTGTAAAGCGCTGCGCAAACTGCTGGCGCTATATAAATCCTGTATAATAATAATAAGAGACTCTTACTTATAGAACAATATGATAAACATGTTAATTCTCTTAAACGAACATATTACTCATCTGGCAACCGTGATGGTAAACTCTTAGCCCCGAGGCTGAAGGAGCGTAAAATTCAAATCAGAACTCCATACTTAATCCGAACAGACGATAAAAGTAAAATTCTTAACCCAAAAGACATAGCAAACTACTTTGCTGATTATTACTGCACGTTATATAACCTTAAAGATGACCCCAACACCCCTCAACCTACAAAGCTATATAGTCCTTTCTGGCAGATATTGAGCTTCCATCTCTAACACACACGACTAATGTCCTTGAAGGAACCTGTAACTGAGGCTGAGATGCAGAAAGCTATTAATACTCTTCCACATGGCAAGTCCCCTGGTCCAGATGGACTTCTAAATGACTATTCTAAGACATTCCAAAACATCCTATCCCCAACATTACAATCGGTCTACTCGAGAGCGGTATCATCTGCCTCATTCCCTTCTGAGCTGCTCAATGCATATGTAGTCAATTCCCAAGCCAGGCAAAGACCCCACACCTCTCCACCCAACTTTAAACCCATATCGCTCTTAAACACTGTTAAGCTATATGCAAAAATATTAGCTCACAGACTCCTCCCTATCCTACCCAAACTGATTAATCCAGACCAAACTGCCTTCACCACAGGGAGGCAGGCTTCAGACGCCACACAAAGTTATCAATATCATCCATTATGCCAGGTCCTGTCTGGTACCTTCTCTGCTCCTTTTGGACGCGGAGAAGGCATTCGACAGGATCCACTGGGGGCTATAGGACTCATACTCTCAAGAAGTTTGGCTTTGATGGACCCATTCTATCTGCTATCTTAGCCCTCTATTCTTCCCCATGTGCACAAGTGTACACATCAAATATCTTATCTCATTCATTTACTATTTCAAATGGAACGAGGCAGGGCTGTCCCCTATCCCCTTTGATATTTAATCTTCTCATGGAGCCCTTAGATGAGAAAAATCAGAGCCCACCCCAATATATTCAGCTTCACAATTCAAGAAAAAAAAAAAAAAAAAAATCACATAATATTAATCTATTTGCCAATATTCTCTTCATCACCTCCCCCTCAAGATCTCTTCCCCATGCCCACGACATTCTGAACATCTTCAGTCAAGTCTCCTATTATAAAGTACATTTTACGAAATCACTCGTTTTAGGAATAGGAATTTCTCCCCATCTACAATCTCAACTACAAGCTACCTTTCCATATACCTGGAGCAAAGCTAGCATACCATACCTGGGTTTGAAACACACTTACCCCAATTGATAAAATTACCCAAGAAACCAGTCGACTAGCCAAAGTTGAGCTATCCTGGTCAGGTCGTTTGGCCTCATTCAAAATGCTGTTGCTTCCTCAAGTCCTATACATCTTCCGCACACTACCCATCCCAATTAAAGCCACACATCTTAGATAACCGAATACAACTCTCAAACAATACATATGGCATTCTAAACACCCTATATGCGCCAAAAGCTTTTTAATCGAGCATAGATGTGCAGGAGGCATGGGACTCACTGACATGCATGATTATTATCGCGCAACTGTGCTTAGCAAATTAAAACATGGTTTACGAACAACACACACATCCCCTGGTGTAGCATTGCACAAGCTCTAACCAAGCCCAATTCCTGAGCTATGCTCACTCCTACTTGACATCTGTAAACAGTTTTCCCTAAATTCATGCCTTCATAATGGCCTGGAGAGACCTCCACAAATCTATAAATTCCATCCTATAAAATAACTGACCTTCCCATCCCTATCTGTACCCTAGCACATGCAATTCCTAAGATGGAGCTCCAAAATTGGCATGATAAAGCCATTATACCCAAGTTGCTGACCTGTAACGATTGCCTTAAAGTGGTTGTCAACTCTTGACAACCACTTTAACCCACAGGTAAACCTATTATAAAGCTTACCTGTAGGTACGCTGCATATCTCCTAAACATGTACGGTTTAGGAGATATACAGTGTAGATGCATGTGCCAACGTTATCGGCACATGAGCAGTGAAGAAACAGCCCGACTGGGCCTTTTCTTCACTAAGTGTACATACCCTATACAATTTCTCTTAAGACTCTCCTCTTTTGACCTTGCTACTACCGAAGAGGTCTCTAAAGTTTTCTCTTATCACCTGTCCCCTGGATCCTGTTCCCTCACATCTACTATGGTTACCCTCTTCTATCTTATGCTCCCTCACCCACATCTTCAATGTCTCCCTCTCTACTGGCACCTTCTCCTCCTCTCTAAAACATGCCCTGATCACCCCCATACTTAAAAACCCTCACTGGATCCCACCAGCCTGAACAACTTAAGACCCATCTCCTTGCTACCGTTTGCAACAAAACTTTTAGAACGCTTAGTCTACAACCGTCTTAGCTCCTACCTCACTGGCAACCACCTTCTTGACCACTTACAGTCTGGCTTTCACTTACTACACTCCACTGAAACTGCCCTACTAAAGCTCACCAATGACCTACTAACTGCTAAAACCAATGACCAATACTCCATTCTCATACTACTCTACCTCTCTGCAGCCTTTGTTTGTCGACCATCCCCTCATCCTCAAAAATCTCCACTCTTGGCCTTCAAGACTCTGCTCTTTCCTGGCTCTCCTCCTACCTGTCAGAGCACTCCTTCAGTGTGACCAATAACTCTGTTTCCTCCTCTGCACTTCCTCTTTTGGTTGGGGTACCTCAAGGTTCTGTCCTTGGACCCCTTCTCTTTTCCATTTACTACACCTCTCTTGATCTGTTAATAAACTCCCATGGCTTCCAATACCACCTCTATGCTGATGACACACAAATCTCTCTCTCTACTCCTCACCGCACTCCTTCAGTCTCCTCTCGCACTAATAACATACTGACATATCAGCATGGATGTCACACCACTTCCTCAAACTAAATCTTTCTAAAACTGAGCTCATAATTTTTCCTCCAGCCCGTGCCCCTACCCCTCAATAATACAATTATCAGTGCCTCCCCTCATGCCAAGGTACTAGGTGTAATCCTCGACTCTGACCTGTCCTTTCAGCCCCAAATCCAATCACTGTCCAAATCGTGCAGACTTCACCTTTAGAATAACCACCAAAATATGTCCCTTTCTAACCGTTGATACTACTAAGCAACTTATTCACTCCCTTGTTATTGACTTTGTTATTGACTATGGTAACTCCTCCCTAATTGGCCTACCTACGGTTTGTATATATATAAAAATCGTCTCCGGGATCTCTTGTTTTACCACCAGCAACATTGAATAGAACGTGCCATAAACCTATTCCACCTACTCAGACCGTCGTCGTAAGTACTATCTGACTTCTCCCCTATCGAACGTGTCTCCATCCGGTTAATCCCTCCTCAATGGTATCAGTTATTGTTTCAGTTATTGTTCCCTCACTTATTCAACGAATCATCATAGTTGCCAATCTTTCCCTGTATAAAACCACCAATAAGATTTCCACTTCAGACGTGCTAAACCTGTCACTAACCTAAACCCCGA